>QZFA01000225.1:0-37328 GCA_003614995.1 Cladosporium phlei | reverse complement strand
TGTATCACCCTGCACGCTATTAATCAATCTTCCATTGGTAGCCATACATGGGCACTAACGGCAGGCTGCAGTCCTCAGGTGTCACAGACTCACAGCACAGGGGTGTGCAGCAGAGCAGTTGATCTGACTCGCCATGTGAGCCAGCCGTCTGGACTGTGGACGGCAACGGAAATGCATGTACGCCATACAGCATACGAGTAGCATCATTAGCAGTCCTGAGCGGACGCTAATGGAGTGGCTGCATCTGTGTGCGACCAGAGCATGATGTTGCACCGCAACGGATCTCGCCTGCGCAGGTCATATGGATCGAAAGATATACGAACCGCGTCCATTGGGAGCCATGAGCGGACGCTAATGGACGACTGCACTCCTGCTGCAACGCTGTGCCACATGCTTTTTGCACTTGCACCGCAGCGGATGTCTTATGGGCCCCAGCCAGGACCATCCAGTGAATGAGCAGAGAAAGCCGAAGTAGATCGGGGCCCGGCGCCAGAATAGTTTGTAGCGACCCGGGTCGATATACTGTGGTTTCTTGAGCCAGGTGTTGTCTGTGGCGCATAGCCGTGTACATAGGCAGCCATGATGGTCGGCGATGGATGATAAGCGCAGTGAATTGTTGAGTCGAGCTGTCGAAGATCTAAGCCTCTAAGGCTGACCTATACATGTATCATCCTATGGCATTGGCTATGCACATAGCGACCGAAAGCGATCTGGGCTTCAGACTCAGACGGTCACTTTGCGGACCTCCAGAGAGCTCACGTAACTCTCTAGATCACATGGCTCGTATCCAGGTTGGAAGTCAGACTCTGCGCTTTGTGTCTATTGTAGAGATATCACCAGGAACAAGATACATGTAGACATTGCATTGGGTTGGCCTTCACTTCCCCAACCCTAACCCTAGTTGTGAACGATGATCAAAAATCATCAAATTTAAGTTGAAGAGACGTGTCCACGGCTTGTCTCATGCGGATCAAGATGCTCCAATCAATACTTCAATCCGTGCAGTATTGGTAAAGTTACGTGCACGTCGACTCCTGGGGTGGTTTTTGACACCCTCACAAGTTCACTGGACATCCCTTAGCGCCGGACATCCCGCAGCCAATCAGAAGACTTGCATAATGTAAGTGAACAGGAAAAGTGACACACCCACACGGCTTCAGTCCTTCCAACATAAAACAATAAAACCTCAATTCTATTTTCCTCCACCATACACCAAAACTCCGCATCCCTCACTCCACTTCAATCTCGCCGACCGCTCAAAAACAGACAACATGCCGATCCTCCAACCCTTCACCCTCCCCAAAACAATCGGCGACCTCGCAATCCCGTCCTCAACCAGCGCCTTCTTCATCGCCTTCCTCGCCTCCAAAGACCCACAGACTAAGAAGCCTTGGTGTCCCGATGTCGTAGCCGCCCTCCCGACTCTTGAGAGCACTTTCACCGGAGCGAAGAAGCCGCAGGCGGCGTTCGTTGAGGTGGGCCAGAGACCTGAGTATTTCACCCTGCCCCCAAAACCGCATATATTCTTACAAGACACGTTTTGCTAATTGGCTTTATAGATGGAGAGATCAGAAGAACGTCTTCAGAACTACCTGGAATGTGAACAACGTCCCGGCTCTTGTCAAGTATGAGAGCGTTGACGGTGTGACGAAGGAGGTGGGGAGGTTGATTGAGGGGGAGATTCTGGATGGAGAGAAGTTGGCGGGACTTGTAGAGGCGTGAGTGAGGTCGAAGGTGTTGGAGATGGTATTGCATGCAGCTCAATGGCCAACAGATGTTTTCCGGAGCGGTTCTACTTCTATCGACGAGTTTTCCGAGATATTCACTCGGTGCCGCTGACGCTAGAGCATCATCCAAAGCACTGATGATCTCCAAACTCTTTATCCGCAACATCCAAGCAGACCATCTACACCCAACCACCCACCTACAAATACTTGAGCGCATTCCCGCCCATCACAGCAGCGATATCCCCATTCTCAAACACCTTCGGCACAAGCTCCTGGTTCCTCCTCGTACTCAGCCACTCAACCGCATCAGCTTCCAAAGGCGGGAAGAACGGATGATCAGTACCAAACATGATCCTGTCCGCCCCGCTAGCCTCGGCAGCCGCCTTCAAAGCGCCCTCTCCATAAGCGACCGCATCGAGGTAGACGTTCGTCTTCAGAATATCCCAAATCCCGCGCCTCTTCTTGATCTCCGGATCGCTCTGCATGTGCCCGTCGTGCACGATGCAACTCTCAATACGGCCGGCGAGGAAAGGCAGAGTTCCGCCTGAGTGTGCGAGCAGGACTGACAGGTTGGGGTAGCGGTCGAAGACGCCGGAGAGGATCATGCGGGTGACTGCGATGGTCGTCTCGAGCGGGAAGCCGAGGGCTAAGGGCAGGACGTGGCCGTAGTCGTTTGCGCGGGGCCCGTAGACGGCGTTCGGCAGGCCGTAGTGCGGGTGCAGGAAGACGGTTTTCTTATTGGCTTCGAGCGCTGCCCAGACGGGGTCAAGAGCTGGGTCGTCGAGCCCTTGGCCGATGCCAGACGTGCCCATAATAACGCCGCGCATTTCCTCGAACATTGCGATGCGCTCAATTTCCTCAACGATCTGCTCCACCGGCGCGCTGAGAGGGAGGGTGGCGAACGCCCTGATCTTGTCCGGCGCTTTCTGGCACATTTCTACAAAATCGTCGTTGACGCCGCGCGCCGTGGCTGCTGCTTCGTCCGAGGGCACCCAGTCCAGCCACGGGTTGGGGAGGCTGACGACGGACATGTCGATGCCGTGGGTTTTCATGAACAGCAGCTTTTCCTCGATGTCCCAGTACTCTTTCCCGATCGGTCGGCCTCGCGAAGTTGAGGGGGCATCTTCTTCGGATGGGAGTATTACGAGACGCTCTTGGGTGGGATCGGGTGCTTCTGGGAATGAGCGGATGTAGGGTACTGTTGTCCTGCTGCGGAGGTAGTTGATGTATGTTGGGGGGTAGATGTGTGTGTGCACATCGACGCAGGGTTCGTGTTGCTTTTCTGTTGATGTGGACATGTTGGCGTGTGGTTAAGCTTTAAAGAGCTCTATGAATTCAGGTATGTTGGAAGAAGGGATCGAAAGGTTCAGTGATGGAGATGCTGGTGAGATATTGGTAGTAACTTGAGGCCATAACAATATCTCTATCACGAACGTGTCCACAAGAGCAATAGCCGAAATGCGCTGTTTATTTATTGTACATAAGGCAGTAACGTACTAAACAACCGATCACACCTGCCCCACTATCCCCAATCGACCCCACCATTCGCGATAGAAGATAAAGCCAAATCAGGAAGCTCTATCAGCAAGCATACCGCGGTTTACGCCGACGAAAAGATAACAAATCCTGGTCAGGTTCTTGTTCCTATCATCATCTCCGTGGCCTGCGATCATTACAGGCGCCATTGAGTCAGAATAAAACACATAACCATCCCCTCCATACCAATAGTTTCACACACACTCTCCCTCACAACAAGTCAAGTCAACCCCACCTCTACCATCAATACCACCATCTTCGCAAACAACAACAATGTCAACCCCCCACATAACAACCGCCGTCTCCCACGACTCCCTCCACATCCCCCTAATCGACTTCTCCGTCTTCCTCTCCCCCACCACCTCCCCCGAAACCAAACTCGAAACCGCCCGCGCAATCCTCTCCGGCTTCCAAACCGCCGGCTTCATCTACCTGCGCAACCACGGGATCCCCAAACCAATCGTCCAGAAAACTTTCGCCCAGTCCGCGAAGTTCTTCGCGCGCCCGCTATCTCAAAAAGATGCTCTAGCCTGGACGTCGCCCGAAGCGAACAGGGGGTATGTAGCGCAGGGGAGGGAGAAGGTCACGGATGCGACGGATCCGCGCGAGATCGAGGAGTTGAGGGCTGCGGAGGGGGAGGATTTGAAGGAGAGTTTGGAGATTGGACGGGAGGGGGAGGAGGGACATCCTAACTCGTGGCCGGAGGTTGATGGGGAGGAGTTCAAAGCGAGTATGCTGGAGTTCTTTGATCTGTGCAAGGATTTGCATGTTAATGTTATGCGGGCGATTGCTGTGGGATTGGGGATTGAAGAGACTTGGTTTGACTCGTACTGCGACAAGGGAGATAACACGCTGAGGTGAGTTTGAGTGGGCGGGTGCTGCGATTTTCCTTCAATGTCTGTGTGATGCTGATCTTCTTCTTCTTCTTCACTGCAGACTCCTGCACTACCCGCCCTGCCCCACAAGCGAGTTCAAGCAGAACGAGAGGCGAGTCCGGGCCGGAGCTCACACAGACTACGGCTCCATCACTCTCCTCTTCCAGGACATGGCCGGCGGCTTGCAAGTCCTCTCGCCCAAAGGCACTTTCGTCAACGCCACGCCGATCGAAGACACCATTGTCGTGAACGCGGCCGATCTTCTCACCAGGTGGTCGAACGACACCATCAAGAGCACGAAGCACCGCGTCGTCGAGCCCCCGAAGCCGGCGGAGAAGGATATGCATCCGAGCAGGTACAGCATTGCGTACTTCTGCAATCCCAACTTGTGAGTTTTCCGGATACCCAGTATTTGGGTGAGACAGTTTTGCTGACGATCTGCGATAGTGATCGGACTATTGACGCGATTCCGGGGACTTATGACGATGTGAATGGGAAGAAGTACCCCGCTGTGAACAGGTGAGTCGAGTCCTTGGTGTTGTCCTTTTGGCGTGATGCAAGTTGGCTGACAAGTTGTAGTGGCGAGTATTTGGTGAAACGCTTGACAGCGACATACTAGTCGTGTTACCAGCGTTAGTCGAGACAGTACTGGGAAAGACGAGCCGCCGGCGCTTCGTCCACGGAAAAAATTCATGGGTTTCTTTGTTGCAGCGTGTCACGTCTCGGAGCTCATCATAGCTTCTCTCAAAGTCTCAGAAAATTTGACTGTCGTCCAAGGGATCCGGCGACAATCGTGAACTCTCCTCTTTGTGCTTCTCCCTGAACGTGTCTTCCATTCTAGCGCTTCCTCCTTCCATATCGACGCTCATATCCACTTGCTCAGTGTAAGATGGCTCTGTCTTGGGCGGTGCAGGAGTCCTGCCAGTCAAGACCTCGAACAAGGAGTCCTCAACATCGCCGTTGTCCGAATTTGATCGCATTGCTTCAGAAACTTCTTCCTTACCTTCCGGGTAAATCAGAGTGAAAGCCGTCCTCGTCGCAGCCAGAACGACAGGTTTCGCAGCTTCGGACTTGCTAGGCGCGAAAGAAAACAGCGGCGTGACGGAAAGCGCCGCTTCAATGGGAATGGGAGGTTGATCCGAAGCCGCATGGTAAAGGAATGCGATGTTGTCGTTGCAGTCGAGCAGGAGCAAGTCCCGCTGCGTGGGATGCCACTGCATCCGCCGGACGTTGTTGTGATGAATCAAGACCGCGTGGGCGCGCAAAGTACTCGTATCCCAGATCCAGACTGTACCGAGCATATTCTCATCACGAGTGGCGAGGTAACGGCCGTCGGCGTTGAAGCGCGCTTCTGCGACTCCGGCTTCGGAAGGCTCGGTTGAGGGTTTCGCGCAGGTCTGTGGAGGAGAGATTGGCTGAGGGGATTGGGCGAATGAGCGGGCGTTGGTTGCGGAGACGGACTCTTGCCAGATTATCGCTTGGTCTATGGGGGCGATGCTTGGCTGGTCTATCGTGGTGCTGTGCTCGATTACAGCCAGTGGTGAGAAGGTCTTGGTGTTGAGTAGTGTGATGGTCGAATCGTGGCGGGTGATTGCCAGGATGTTGGAGTCGAGGGACCATGCGATGGATTTGATGCCCAGTTCGAGACCTGGGTCGCTATCCTGTGTGGGGGTGGGATATGAGCGAAATGGCTGTCCGTCGGGTGTCAAGATGTAGACTCCGGGATGTGCGTGTGCGGTATCGATTACACTTATCCAGCGGCCGTCTGGTGAGAACGATATGCTTCTGGCATCGATACTGTCCAAGGTTGTCGGATCTGCTGTCCGATCGATTGAGGGAAAGTGTATTGTTAGCTGGTCCAGAGCTTGTGATCGTGAGAGTAGTGCAAGAGTCGGTGGTGATCCCTCATTGCCTGGCCGAGCAGCCCAGCTGCGCGTCTCAGTCTTCGTCTTGAGATCCCCAATTTCGACGCCTTTACCAGTGACGAGGTTCCAGAGTTTGCCGCGACCGAACTCCCATATCGTGAGCAGGTGGTCGTTGCCGACAAAGTCTGCCGAGACGAAACGACCGAGCCCTCCACTCCCATTGTCTAAGCGGATGCGGTGAGATTCATCGTCTATGTCTAGCACTTCAATACTCTGTGCCGAGTAGAGCAAGATTCTCGCGCTGTTGTCGGACCACTTGATCGAAGAGACGTCCTTGGACTGAAGACGGATCTTGAACTCCACGGCTCGTTCGGGGGCTTGAGTGTAGCATATCTTGACTTTCCCATTCGATGTGCATGCCAGGAGCTCGCCGGACGGCGATATTGAGGCGCCCGATCCGAGCAGTTGTTCAATCGCCTCCATGGCAGGTTGTCGGCATCCGCCGAACGAAGCAGTCGAACCAGCTGGAAAATGGTTCAGGAGAGCAGACGACAAGATTGCATCAAAGTGAGCTCAGCATTCACTCATATCGATCCAGACCAGACTAGCGCGTATGTGTTTCGCTTGTTGTGCAGGCAAGGTCCATGTTGCGGCGTCCATTGTTTGTGCCACGTGCGCGCGAGTCATGCAGCGGAGCGGGACGTGCGGCTACAGAAAGCTTATTCGATCCATTGGTCGAATGACGTGGAAGGCGATCGTTCCTTCCAGCGAAAGTCACCACACAGCCAGAAGGGACGAGATGTTACTGGTTGCTTCGAGTTGGGCTCTGGTCCTTCGACGACGACGAGGTAGGGAATCGTCGCACGAAGATATATACCCAGCAGGACCTCCCTCTCTCCCAGACTCATCATCAACTCAACACAACACAATAACACACTTTACTCTCTAACAACACAGCAAAACACCCCGCACTCCACCCACGAAACAGGTTTGAGCCAACACCCACCGCTCATACAAAACCCAATACCACTCGCACCCGCACTCACCTCACACATCGACTGCTACACAAACAACCGCAATCATGTCATCGGGCATGCAATTCACAGACAAGGCGTCGGCTGCTCTGGCAGACGCCCAGGACCTCGCTCAGCAATACGCACACTCACAGCTACTGCCCATCCACTTGGGAGTTGCACTACTCGACCCATCTCCCGACCAGAGCAAGGACCAACAGAACGACCACTCACACAAGTCACACGCCGCCGGATCAGCATCCCTCTTCAAGCAAGTCATTGAGAGAGCACATGGCGACACACAACTACTCGACCGTGCCATGAAGAAGGCACTCGTCCGCACACCCAGTCAAGATCCTCCTCCAGAGCACGTCAGCGTGTCACCAGCATTCTCAAAGGTCTTGCGATCCGCCAACGATCTATCAAAGACGCAAAAGGATACATACATCGCTGTCGACCACCTCATTCAATGTCTCGTGCAAGACCCGAGCATCCAGCGCTGCCTGGCAGACGCCAACGTCCCCAACACCAAGCTCATCGACAATGCAGTGCAAGCTATCCGCGGCACCAAGCGCGTGGACAGTAAGACAGCAGACGCTGAGGAGGAGAATGAGAACCTGAAGAAGTTCACCATCGACATGACCGCCATGGCCAGGGAAGGCAAGATCGACCCGGTCATTGGTCGCGAGGAAGAGATCAGGAGAGTCGTCCGGATTCTGTCCCGACGAACCAAGAACAACCCGGTCTTGATCGGTGAGCCCGGTGTCGGAAAGACGACTGTTGTTGAAGGTCTCGCCAGCAGAATCGTCAACGCCGACGTTCCATCCGGCCTCGCTGCGTGCAAGCTCCTCAGTCTGGATGTCGGCGCACTCGTTGCCGGGTCCAAGTACCGCGGAGAGTTTGAAGAGCGCATGAAGGGTGTGCTGAAGGAGATTGAGGACAGCAGGGAGATGGTCGTCCTGTTCGTCGACGAGATCCATCTCCTCATGGGTGCCGGCAGCTCCGGCGAGGGCGGCATGGACGCCGCCAACTTGCTCAAGCCCATGCTTGCCCGTGGTCAGCTGCACTGCATCGGTGCAACCACCTTGGCCGAATACCGCAAGTATATTGAGAAGGACGCAGCTTTCGAGCGTCGCTTCCAACAGGTACTCGTCAAGGAGCCCACCCTCGCAGAGACCGTCTCCATCCTGCGTGGACTGAAAGAGAAGTACGAAGTCCACCACGGTGTGACGATTCTTGACGGCGCCATCGTCGCCGCTGCCAACCTCGCAACTCGTTATCTGACTCAGCGAAGACTGCCAGATTCGGCAGTTGACCTGATCGACGAGGCTGCGGCAGCTGTGCGTGTCGCTCGCGAATCCCAGCCAGAAGTTCTTGACTCTATGGAGCGTAAATTGCGCCAGCTTGAGATTGAGATTCATGCGCTGGATCGCGAGAAGGACGAGGGATCCAAGGCACGCTTGGGAGAGGCTCGCGCAGAGAAGGCCAACATTGAGGAAGACCTCAAGCCAATGCGTGAGAAGTACGAGAGTGAGAAGGAACGTGCGAAGGAAATCCAGGAGCAGAAGATCAAGCTTGACCAGCTCAAGACAAAGCAGCAGGAAGCAGAACGCACTCGCGACCTGGCCACTGCATCTGATCTGAAGTACTACGCCATTCCCGACGTTGAGAACCGCATCGAAGTCCTGGAGCGTGAGAAGGCTGCTGCGGATCACGAAGCTCGCCGTGGCGACCAGGGTGAGGCTCTTGTCGCTGATGCTGTCGGGCCCGACCAGATCAACGAGATTGTTGCTCGCTGGACCGGCATTCCCGTGACTCGCCTGAAGACGACCGAGAAGGACAAGCTGCTGCAAATGGAGAAGGTTCTTGGACAGCTCGTTGTCGGCCAGAAAGAAGCCGTCACCTCTGTTGCCAACGCTATCCGCCTGCAGCGCTCCGGTCTCAGCAACCCTAACCAGCCACCTTCGTTCCTCTTCTGTGGTCCTTCGGGTACTGGTAAGACGCTTCTCACCAAGGCTCTTGCCGAGTTCCTCTTCGACGACGCAAAATCCATGATCCGTTTCGACATGTCGGAATACCAAGAGAGACACTCTCTCAGCCGCATGATCGGTGCGCCTCCTGGATACGTTGGTCACGACGCGGGAGGTCAGCTCACTGAAGCACTCCGCCGTCGTCCCTTCAGCATTCTCCTCTTTGATGAGGTTGAGAAGGCTGCTAAGGAAGTCTTGACTGTGCTCCTGCAGCTCATGGACGATGGCCGTATCACCGACGGACAAGGTCGTGTCATCGACGCAAAGAACTGCATCGTTGTCATGACCTCCAACTTGGGCGCTGACCACCTTGCCCGACCAGTCGGCACCGACGGCAAGATCGACCCCACTACTCGCGAGCTCGTCATGACATCGCTGCGCAACTACTTCCTGCCCGAGTTTCTCAACCGTATTTCCAGCATCGTCATCTTCAACCGGCTCACTAAGAAGGAGATCCGCAAGATTGTCGATGTGCGGCTCGACGAGATCCAGGCTCGTCTCAAGGGCAACAACCGCGATGTCAAGATCGACTTGTCACCAGAGGTCAAAGACTACCTTGGCGCCGCCGGCTACAGCCCAGCCTACGGTGCTCGACCACTCGCCCGCCTCATCGAGAAGGAGGTTCTCAACAGACTTGCCGTTCTCATCCTGCGCGGCTCGGTCAGGGATGGCGAGGTCGCTCGTGTCGAGCTTGAGGATGGTCACATTGTTGTCATTCCCAACCATGGTGACAGCGATGGCGAGGACGATGACATTGACATGAGCGATGAGGAGGCTTTGCTCGAGCTCGAGGATCGCGATGGCGACATGGAACTCTATGATTAAAGAGAGAGAGAATGTGGACAGACGACTAATGAGGAGGGCAAGATGATGAAAGTGTTTCTTTAGCGTTCAAGCATTATGGTTTTCTTGTTCATATATTTTGGAAGGCATGGGGATTATGGACAAAAAGGGCGTTTGATAAGAGGATTGATGAATAGGGATTAGATTCCTCGAACGTACTGTATGCAGATTTTCAATTTGTTAATACTGAAAGATATGTATCTCCATTTTCACTGCAATTCAACCCAATTGTGACATGGCCAAGTTCGTCTCATCTCGAAGACACATATAGTATCACTCCTCCTAAGACCTTTCGTTAAGATGAAGAAAATATCATACCTCCGACAAGTGTCTTCCAACATCATAACAGAACCACATTATCATCACACTACATCATTTCACTACCACCACCCAAGCCTCATGGCAGGAGCCGGCAACGGCGCTCACGTCTCCAACCTTAATCGTCCTCACGGAGGCAGGATCCGGGCATAAGTCGGATCGAGTATAGTGGGATATCGGGGGTGGAGCCAATGATCCAATGATGCATTATTCAAGGCATCCCGGTCGCAGTCGTCGACAAGCGAGTGCATCTCTATCGCGCTGCCGGCCTGACGCCGCCGCGCCGCCGCGTGTTTTCGTATTGTGGCCTTGTGTTACTTTCCATCTATACCGGTGTATCCCATCTACTGACCTGACATTAAGCGCCGACTGGAACTTGCATCCTTGCGACGAACTGAATCTCGGAACTGCTTTTCTGTACGATTACGACTACCAACGACGAACTTGCTGGAGGATTCGCTAGGTACCACGACTCGAGGCCTGATCGGCATTACAGTACCTGCATACTTGCATACCATCTACGAAACACTTGGAGGTATGATCGCGCATACCGCAGGAGCGTGAACCCGAGCCAGAAAGACGTATAGAAGCGGCCGCGCGTACTACAATAATCGCATACTACATCTCAAGACTAGACGGCGCATGCGCACGGCGCTATACATACTGTCCTAGGTGGACGGAGCAAAGGAAGGTTGGCATGAGCATTGAGTACAAGAGGTTGCGAACAAGGACTCCCACCGGCTATACCCACAGAAGACTCACCACGCCATGCGATCGCGAGCGCAAAGCTATCGCACCCTGGACGGTCTACAAGCGGACAGAGATGCGATCAACTGGTATTGGCGGTTGACGGCGGCAGCGTCGTCGACTATGATCTTGGGGGGCTTCCTCATGCTACCAGCAACCTACGTGAAAGTCGACACTCTCCGAGTAAACCAAACAGCGATCGGGATATTTGGCCTCGCCATCCTCACAGCAGGCTTCTCGTTCTCCGCCCTCCTCACATTCACTATTCGCAATCCACTCTTCCAAGCCGACGCGATCCACCAGCCATGCGGCCTAGCCAGCATCGTCGGCCTCCTCACGGTCTTCTACGACTTCATAATATCCAACAGCTACACCTGGAAGACGCCCACCCTCCTTCTCGCCATTGCAGCCGGACTAAGCACTATAATCTACGCCAGCTTATTCCTCCTCTCCCAGCGCCGCATCTCAAAGATCCGCTCTCGCCCTCAGCCCAGCAGCGGCAGCAGCATCCACCCTCTCACTATGACCTCTCCATCGCGTACAAGTCTCGCCAGCCCGGCGCCAACACCCTACGAGCCCTCAACTCTGGAGCCCGTAGAATCTCGGCGACCATCTACGTACCAATCTCCGGGATTCTATGAGAACTACATTCGGAACATGTACCCGACCTCCGCCCACAGCAACAATATCAATAACAACAATAACCCCACCACCGGCGCCCCCGCATCCAGCACTGGAGACCTAAGCTACGACCCCCACAGCATCTCCGAAGAAGAAATGCAGCGCCAACAAATGCTCATGCTCCTCCTCGCGAACGAACAGCCCGCACCTCATCAGCAACAACAGCAACAAAGTACTTTTCACATCGACTGGCAAGGCCAAGACGGCGACGGCGACGAGATACCTGCCCATGGCTACTACGCTCCTGGCGCGGGGACTACTGGTTCTTCCACTAGCGACGGCGGTGTTGGTACTGGTGGCTCTTGGCCTACGCCTCCTCCGCCCGCGCCTGTTCAGCCACAGTCGAGTCCGGGTAAGAGGTGGAAGGATGCGCTGAAGCCTTGGGATGGTGTTTGGAGGGGCGTGGCGAGGAGGGATGGGCAGAGGCGGGGCGAGCAAGTCCAGCAATTACAGCAGCATCAGCAGGATGAGCAGCGGCAGCAGTACGAGCAGCAACAGCAACGGCAGCAACATCAACTGCATCATCAGCGTTCTGCGGAGGGGCGGGAGGAGAGGAGGAGGGAGATTGAGTTGGGGTATCGATGAGCAGACACTCTGTCTGCTGTGCTTGCTTGGAGGAGAATTCTTCGAACATCGAAAGCGACGAACCGTAACGATGCCTGCGGATTCATTTAACGACCCTGGACACTCTTGTGTATTTTCTTTATTTTCTCTGATAAATAATCTTGGATCTTGTGGACTACATTGTATGTATGTATATCTTATTTGATTGATACATACTTCATAAACATATCAACTAGGTACTCTGGATCGCATCGCAGCAGAGTTCACGAAACCTACCTGGACTAATCCATCAATTATCCGGGATTGAGTCGCCAAATTTCAATTTTAAGAGGAAAACACAAAGTGGAGAGACGGATGTACGCTTCGGCCTATCGGTTTGACGACAAATTTGTCGACGTATCGATCCGTGGAACATTGGTGGAGTTGTACGAGAAGTGAGCTTCGATGTTCATCGGATCAGACCGAAGTGGTTGGTATAACTAAATGGTATAACTAAGTGATTTTTGGGCAATCCATTAGCGGCGGATGTCTTGGGGCCAATCAGATGGCATACTGCTCTGAAACCCACAAGACGAGAAGTTTGGAGAGCTCGGAGAGCTCGGAGAGACAGAACCTGGAGAGCTTGGAGAGACAGAACCGTCGCCCTGACTGTCAGGTCTCGAGCGCGCCAATCGAGACCTCAATCGGCGAACTATTGGCCGAGTTGTTCACCTGTCGACTTCGAAGATATTTAATCGAAGAGTTGTTCTACCCGGAATCGAACTGCATCAAGTTCTTAGCGCCGGACATCCCGTGGCCAATCAAATGACGGGAAGATCAAGAAAATCACCAAAGTACAGAAGATGTGAGTACTTCTCTCAAATTGAAGATTCTAATGAGACAGTTCTGCTCCTCATATCACTGGCTTCATTGCGTTCATCCGAGTAACATTGGTGTCTTTGCGCGACTCGTGGGCGGCCTCACATACGTTCGACAAAGACCTTGGACTTTCCAATGGCCTGCGATAATTCAATTTCTGGCAATTCGTTAGCGACGGACGACCCGTGGCCAATCAGAGAGCTTGAGACTGCTCTACAGATCCTTTCTGAAAGAAGACCGAGTCTGAGAAGAACGATGTGTCGCCTTGATTCCTTCTTGAACTCAAGAGGTATTGAACTATACTGCTTCAACATCCTTGCGGCATCAACCTACTCCGCTCACGGCTAGGAGCAACACAAGGCATTGCACATCTTCCTCACTGGAGAACCTGTTCTGTTTATCCTCCAGGATCGTTCTCTCCCATCCATGGATCATCACACCCAAACATGCGAGCCACAAGTAGATGCATCGCCACTCTCCTCCTCTTCACGGTATTCCTAGCGACGACATGTCTACTATGGCAGTCGGGATGGTCTCACATCACTCCTGGCGAGATCATAGCAGTTACAGCATTCAAAATCGCAAGGCCTTTCCGATACTTACACACGCCCTTCATGCTGGTCCGGCTCTACAGAAAATCGATAGGGACGTACGAAGCCCCACTAATCCAGTGGAGCGACGAAGTGGAAACCCCGGACAAATACGCAGTGAAACTACACCCGGGATACTCAATGGACTCGCACAAAAATTTCATCGGCACCCAGCGTCTCCAGCCCTGCATTACGAGCGAGGGCGAGATGCCGGAATTATATCACGTCCTGGTATATAACTATTACTACGTAGACCTCGACGAGGCGATGTTGAAGGCTGTGCGGGCCGATGTAGGCGTGGATCGAGTGACGATTGTTTCTCTGTCATCTGGGATAGAGACCCCATCGCGGAAACCTACGATGAGGTCCAACACAATCTCGCTATTGCGATGTTGCTTGAGGAGTTGTTTGGGCCGGAGTGGGAGGATGAGTTGATGAGTATGCCGGGGCTTTTTGCTGATTTGAGGGGGATTGAGGCGCCGTAAAGATAAGTTTGCGAGGTTGATCAGATCAGAGCTGACAGAGCCCCTTTACTTTGATCGCTTCGGTCCTAAGGATAGTTACAAGGAAGAGAGTTGCTGCTTTTTCTGGTTTTGTGATTAATCGACCGCCTTTGATCATTTTGATCGAACTTTCAAAACAGCGGATTCGTCTTAAGCACGCCTTGTACGCATATGGTCAAGTCTTGCTCTTCTGGCAAGCTCGACACAGAGAGCAGGTGGACGGCCCTTTTAGTGAGACCTCTTCTCTCTCGACCCGTTGTAGTGGTAAGGTTTTGCAGTCTTAGAGTCATTAGAAATCTCGACGTATCTTTCGAAGCGTGAAAGGCGACGTTGCAGGCAGGCGGTGCGTGCAGATGTTGTTGTCGTTAACCGGTTGTAATAGAGGCTACGATCAGAGATTCTGATGGTCTAATCAATCCGTCCTAAAATCCATTCCGCATCCTCCCAGCGAGTTTCCATTCTCGCGTCAAACGGTTGATGGCGATGCAGGTTCACATACATATCACGGCTATGTAACAGTCGTGACTGCCCACAGCTCTCGGAAACCGCTTGTGATCGATCATCGTGCCGTGACAAGTTGCGGGCTTCCGAAGAAATGGAAAACGTTCCTGTCCACCAAAAAAAGTATAACTACACAGATCCAACCCCGTCCATCGCAGCGATCGATTGCAAAGCTCAAGAAAAAGTCTGCGCAACGTTCGCCCGCTTCAGTTTGCAGCCAACACCCCAGACCACGCCGCCCCCCAATTCCTTTCACTTACATGGAAAATATCAACAAAAACACAATAACGATATACAGAACAACAGCAATACGATAGGTCTTACCCGGAATCGAACCGGGGTCGCCCGGACAGTCCAAGCACTTCGTTAGAACGACGAGGGATCAGAACCGGAAGTGATAACCGCTACACTATAAAACCGTGGTTGGATTGATTTTGAGTGATCAATTGATGATCAAATGGCGCCCAACGCGTTTATATAACTCATATCCGGTGCACCAGCTGCAGCAGAGTCGCTGGGAACTTGCCTCTGTCGAAACAGATCAATCAACGACCATGGAGATGTCATATCGAAATTCGATGATTTGGACCAACAACTGACTTTTTGGAGGATGCGGTAGACGAGAAAACGAATATCTAAGACTCCAGATACCTTCTCTGAGCTCTTAGCAAGGTCCTGGAGGCCTCGCATCTATGCAGGTTTGCTTCTGATTCGAATATGAGAATTGGGGTTGTTAGGGTTAGGGTGCCTCGGATCCATCGTCAGACATATCGTTCGCAATGGATCAAGTCGACGTTTTATGACTCCAGACTGCGTAGACATGTTGTGAAGCGTATGAAGAATATCACTGTGTACTAGGAATGTGATCAAGGCTTCGTGTGCTGTCAAACGTGCTGTATTGCAAAACTGTTCGGATTTCAATTCCAACTCACAGAATTTGACGGGACTCCGTCGTCGTTCTAACGACGTGCTTGGACTGTCTATGATTTCTACGAACGAGCCCCATTGAGTCTTTGTTCTCTAGCCACAGCATGAGAGATTCCAATACATAGCTATGTTGCGTTAACTTGCTATATCGTGACTGTTCACCGGTGTTTCTCACGGATGGGGATTGATCTAGGCAGACAACGAATCATCGTTGCTCCATGGCGTCGATCACAAAGGAATAGGCTTTCACGTGATACTATTGCCACAAATGTCGCTAAAGATAACACCTAGCCCAGAGATGGTAGTATAAAGCGTTGCAGTCGACTGCCACACCAGACATCGTACGCACCACGCAACCAACGTACGCGGCAACTCGAACAATACCATCACACGACCACAAGAGGCCAAGAAAAGCCTCGTAAGATATTGTGAATCGCCCGGTTGGTGGCGCCTCGGAACAAGTCAAATGCCAAGGACTCCGCGCAACCCCAGAGACCCTTGAAACCTTGCAGCTCGATCCCTACCATTTGACGATTGATCGCCCACCAGCAAACTACCCGTCATTTTACTACAACCTCCACCTACCACTCACTCACCGGGACTCCGGTTTACAGTACTATACCGGGCGATAGCGGCACTCGATTCACATCGACAACCAGCGCGCTCGACAGTCATGCTGAAGAAACGCTTCACCGGTCTCCTTAACCGGACCAAGAGTATGCGCCCGTCGATCCACCTTCACTTCTGCCGCCTCTAACATGAACCCTCACAGGCAGCGACTCGAGCAGCGCTCTCAACGTCGCCTCCGATGCTCCTGTCGACTCCCCCGAAGCGAACGCCACTCGCAGCATCCGCCTCTTCTGCGAAACCGCCCCAGACGCCAACCGCGACGAAGAAGTCCTCCACCTGCCCGTCATCGTCGAGGCGGCCGAGTCTTCGCCTGTCGCCGCCTTGGCCGCCGCTCAGCAAATCAAACACTACCTCGGCCGCGACTATGCGACCAAACCTCATGTACAATACAACGCCATCATGCTGGTGCGCATCTTGAGCGACAATCCGGGACCCACATTCACCAAGGGCTTTGATGAAAGTTTCGTCAAGAACGTCTTGAAGCTGTTGCGGGGATGCAAAGATCATGGAACACAGCAAATTCTGAGAGAGGCGCTGGACTCGATCGAAGTCAACAAATCACACGACGAGGGTGCTCAAGGATTGATCGCGATGTGGAGGAAGGAAAAGGGCGGTGCCAACCGTTTGAACACACCGAGGATGAGCAGGGGACCGGGAGGATACCAGGGTGGTGGATTCCAACAGCCGAACAACGAGCGCATCCTTCAGCGCAACCAGCTCCCTCCGCCGACCGAGCTCGCCAGTAGGATCGAGGAATCGCGCAATACCGCGAAGATCCTGCTGCAGTTGATCTCGCAATCCTCATCCGAGGAACTGGTCAGCAATGGACTGGTGAGGGAGTTTGCCGAGCGTTGCCAATCCGCACAGAAGTCTATGCAGGTTTACATCAGCTGCGACTCACCAGCACCGGACGACGACACAATGCTGACCCTGATCGAGACGAACGAGCAGCTCAGTCTGGCTAGTAGCCGGTACCAGCGTGCGATGCTGGCCGCGCGACGACAGCTAGGCACGGCGGCTACAGAGGCTGCCAATCCCGAAGCAATGAACGATGGATACGGCGCCTTCACAAGCCCTCCCGCTGTTGGACAGGCGGAAAGTTTGTTCCAACCAGCAGGAAACTCAGCACCCGCGAACGACTTTTCCAACAATGGTCACTCCCCAGTTTCTCCGATTATGCACCACGCCCGCACGAACAGCCGCCCGCAGGATGCATCCAACTCGAACGGATACAACTACCAGGCGCCATCTGGTCCTCCACCCAACCAGCAATACAATTACCAACACCAGCGTGGACCATCCGAGGCTTCGTCGTTGTACGGACCCGCAAACCCACCTTCTCAGCAAGTGAATGATCCTTTCCGCGATCCAGAGGACCACACTTCTCAGCCGCCTCTGCTTGCCATGCCTCCACCTCGTAAGCCGGTCACTGAGCCCTCGCCAACGACATACAGCTACCATTCATCCGAAAACGTCTCTCCCGTGAAATACGATCAGCAGGCTTCTTCGGATTCTCAATCCGGACCATGGCACAACTCTGGCGCGACGCCTTCGTACATGGGTCGTCAGAACAGCGCGGCAAACGGACTGAATATGCATCCTGCGAACCAGGAGGGCTACACGACTAGCGCGGTGGAGATTGACGGGTACAGCAAAATCGGCCGTAACGGTGAGCGTAACGGCTACGACCAGGGAACGACCGTTCACTCTGTTGACCCTGTAACCGGAGAGAGATTGGGCAGAAGAGTCTCGAGGGTTGATGTTCCGGGGACTGGCGGACTGAGAGATCCGAGGGTGTGAGACAGTGTTATTTCACTGACTTGGCATCTGTCCGGAAATGATGATTGCACGCGATGATACCACTTTCTTTCTTGTTTCCTTTTTCTATAAAAGATTCTAGGGGTCTTTTACATACCACTGGACGTTCACTGTACACTTGTAATGACTTTGATTTGCGATACGTTTAGCAGTGTCTCTCCATCTTGAAATCTGTAGCTATGACTGTACACATCCTCTCAATACAAGTACATAATACATGATTCCGTGTACATAGGTTTAACTGGATAATAGGTATGTACCTTAGAACAAAATAATACATCGATCAGTGACGTCGAGCACGTGGGCAGAGCCGCAGTTCTGGCAGGTGCAAGCATGTGGGACCAAAAGCCAGATTATTGAGGGGCAAGGTCGTGTCGGCACGGACGCGAACTTGGAAGATAAACAGTATGTGACACATGCCATTTGGAAAGTTGGAGAGGCGACGTGGATCCTGCTTTGAAGCCCTCAGCACACAGTGCTGCCTGACGATCCGTTGGGCCACTCGTGCAATTCTCCCTTAATTCGACCTCACCTGTGTTCACCTGCGGCGTTATACATTCACTTGACCACCTCTTCACTCCAGGTCTTCAAGCACGCACCGTTTGCCGTTTGTCCTGCATTGGCAAGCGAGCACGCCAACTCCACAGCCTTATCGTCATCTCTCCGTGACCAAGCTTTCTACCTACCGGACCCTGAACAAACAAACACCCGCAAACACCGACATACACAAGATACCTACATTTTGACTGTGACACGCCAGACTAGACGCCAACATGCCTGCACCAACTGCCGGAGGTGCCTCACCTAGACCTGGTATCCTTAAGCAGGAGTCTCAGGAAGCTTCGTTGAGCGCTTCTTGTGCTTCACCCAGCTCTTATCTCGGCCTCAGCTACCCAGCAAGCCCCAAGGCTGAAGGAAAATCTGTCTCGATTGCGCCCAACGCTGAGACGATCTCTCCTCTGGTATTGGGTAGACAGAAGCCCACAGACGGGTTCAGTCTGGAGGACGAGCGCGGTGCACGCAAGCCGATCGTCAAAAGTGCTAGCGCCCACAGACTGCAAGGACGTCCCGCCATCAACCCTTCCCAGTCTTCGGCTTCTCTCGACAGTCTGTCGCAAAACGTGGAGCGTGCTGCTGGTGACTCGCACACTCACTCCAAGCACATTGACCACTTGATCGACGAGGTCTCCTCTTGGGTGAGGAATGAAAAGGAGAGGAGGGCACGCCGCAAGCAGAAGAAGCATGCTGCGAGGAGCGGTGCTACCACGACCGGTGCCACGTCTGAGCAACCGTCAGCGAGAGATTCCGACTCTGACAACTCTGATGAGCTCAGCAAATTGGAAGAAATCCTCAAGCGGACTGCCACTTTGGAAGTCTCTCACAGCAGGAAGCCTAGCCTCAAGCACAAGCCCTCCCTGAAAAAGCTACACAAGCGAAAGCACTCCACTGCTGCCTCCTCGGATACCGATTATGTCGACGGCGACGTTCTGGTTCCTTCTTGCGACGTCGTTCTGGACAACTCTAAGACAGTTGCTCAGCCCGGTGGCGCATCCGAGTCGGAAGACGAATCGTCGATGCTCAAGAGGACACCATCTCGCCCGGAGCTTGATGCATGGTCTTCGTTCAAGTTCGAGATTGTGCGTCTTACGCACACTCTACGTCTCAAGGGGTGGAGAAGAGTGCCGATGGAACTCAGTAACCAGATCACTGTTGAGAGGCTTAGTGGGGCTCTCACCAATGCTGTGTACGTGGTTACGCCACCTGACGAGCTTCCGGAGCGTCCTGTTTCCAAAGATGGCAAATCTGGAGCGGCACCTGTACGCAAGCCGCCACCACCGAAGTTGCTGCTCCGTATCTATGGACCGCAAGTGGAGCACCTGATCGACCGTGAATCCGAGTTGGCAATCCTGAAGCGCCTGGCTCGTAAGCGTATCGGCCCACGCATGCTCGGTACCTTTGCAAACGGGCGTTTCGAGGAGTACTTCCACGCCATGCCTCTCACGCCTGAGGAGCTGCGCAACTCCGACACCAGCCGCCAGATCGCAAAGCGTATGCGGGAGCTTCACGATGGTATTGAGCTTACTGACAAGGAGCGAAACGATGGACCCTTCGTTTGGCTCAACTGGGATAAGTGGGTGGCACGCGTGGAATCTGTCGTGTCATGGCTCGATCGCGAAGTTCAAAGCGTGCCGTCTGGTACCAAGCCAACTGGCGACGAAGCCTGGAAGCGTCGAGGCTACATCTGTGGTGTAGAATGGCGCTTCTTCCGTGACGCCGTAGAGAAGTACCGCAAGTGGCTCGAGGAGCAGTACGGAGGTATTGACAAGGTCTGCGAAGAATTGGTCTTTGCTCACAACGACACCCAATACGGCAACATCCTCCGCATGGTTCCCACAGGCGAATCTCCACTCCTGCTTCCTGCCAACTCCCACAAGCAGCTGATCGTCATTGACTTTGAGTACTCCAACGCCAACCTTCCGGGTCTTGAGTTCGCAAACCACTTCACGGAGTGGTGCTACAACTATCACGACGAGAAGAAGCCATACGCGATCAACACGAGCTACTACCCGACTCCTGAGGAGCAAGACCGCTTCGTCCGCGCGTACATCCGCCACAGGCCTGAGTTCAACATCTCCACCCCCAAGATGCGCCCTCAATCGCCACCCACGACCGAAGAAGCAGCCGCTGGCCCTCGCCGCACCACTTCAAGCATCTCAAACTTCATGCTCGACGCCCGTCAGCCCGGCACTCCTGGCACTCCCACCACCGCCGTCCCCTCCGAATCCGCAGAGAAAGCCGCCGAAGACGCCGAAGTTGCCCGCCTCCTCCACGAAACCCGCCTCTGGCGTCTTGCCAACACAGCTCAATGGGTCGCCTGGGGCATCGTGCAGGCCAAAGTCCCCGGCATGCCCGACTTTTCCGGCGATGCCAGCGCCGACGCTTCCGCCAGCGAACCTCTGCTCGAGAATGCAGGCCGCGAGGCTTTGGCAGAGCAAACCGAGACAGCGGAGGCTCTCGCGCGCACGCAGACTGCTTCTACTGCCGAGGACGAGGAGGAGCACGATGAGGAGTTTGATTACTTGGGTTATGCGCAGCATCGCGCCATGTTCTTCTGGGGCGATATGCTGCAGTTGGGACTTGTGAGGGAGGAGGATGTTCCTGAGGAGTTGAGGGCGAAGGTTAAGGTTGTGCCTTACTAGGTTCTTTTGGATACTAGAACTTTGGATACAGAGTTGAGGAGGCTGCTTTCTCTCATAGGGAGTGTTTGAATATCATGGAATGAAAATGAAAACGAAAACGAAGATGATCGAGACACTGCTGCAACACCGTTTCATAGCACATTGATTACGCTGTACTCTGCGTATCTTCCGTATACTCCAATAGCCCGTAACACCTGGTCGACCGAACTTAAGTAGCTATCACCACACGATTCCCAAACTTCATAACCCTCGCATCCATCCCACAAACCACCCAACTCTACTTCTTAACCTCCGACCCCAACGGCCCAGCATCCTTGTGCGCCTTCGCACCCTCAACCCCACCCAACCAACTCACCCGATTAGCGCAGTAGACCTCATTCTCCGGCTTGAGCACCGTATCGTGCAAGTCAAAGTCATCCACAGTGCCAATCCTCGGGATCAGCATCCCCGGGAAGCCGGACGAGATGCGGTACATGAGCGTGCCGCACACGGAGCAGAAGTGGTTCTCCATCGTGTTGCCGCTCTCGATCGTCTTGCTCTGCGCGAACTTGGTGAGCTTGTCGCGGCCGCGGACGTGGACTGTCTCGGACTCTTTGACGATGAAGTTGGAGGCGAACATCGAGGCCGTGATCTTGCGGCAGTCGGTGCAGTTGCAGACGAAGGAGCCGGCGTAGCCGGGGGCGGTCATGGGCTGTTTTTTGGTGCGTTAGTTCTGAGGTTGCGTTTTCTGGGGTTGTGTGTTGTGATGTGAACGCACGAAGAGGCATTGCACGGCGCCGCAGAAACACGTGGCTGTCGCGGTCTTGCTGTCTTTGCCGCCTTTGACGCCTTCGGAGGGCAGGGGGAATCTTCCGGAGCCCATGTTGTGTGGTAGATTTGTCGTGGGAGTTGTCGAAGTGATGTTGTGGATCTGCCGATGGATTTCGATCGCAAACGATGGACGATGCGTTTTGTCAGGATGGTTTGGAGAGGAGATGTTGCTAAAAAGCTGCGAGAGAGCAAACAATGTTTCTTATAGTTAACAGTGTTATACAGCGCCGCGGGACGTTGTTGAGCTATGTATTGCCCGAGGTTAGGTAGCTTTGGTCCTCACATGCGGACAGTGATTTCCAACCCTGCCTGAGAATCTCAGGCAAATATGCGTTGGACGGGGCCTGGACGCCAATCGATTACGCCTCTGGGCTGTTTGGGATGGGCTATACAGCAGGGCGATTGGAGGTGACAAAGATTGGCTTCGATTTGTCATCGAGCTGCAGCTGCATTTACATACGTCACGCAACCGGATGGATGCAAAACCCTATTCCTCACTTGTTCATTAGTTATTATCTGCTGCATAGTCGCCCTTTTCTTCCGCAATGATTGCGTGCATACGAACAAACCACCGGAACGTGAGCATATACAGTAGCCGAAGTTTGCGGATAATGGTTATGCAAACGGACAGTAGTAATCGTTAGGTAGTCTAACCGCAATGCCGGCGGATAACCGGATAACCGTTACCCGACCCACTTCACTTCAGGAGCTACGCTCATGTTGACGATTGAAGACAAGAGTGTATCGCTGGTGATAGCGGCGGCGAGGCCATGAGTTGTTGGAGGCAAGTGAGCACAATATTAACCTTGCTGCTAGTCTGTCTCAACGTCTGCAGAAGTCGACTCATCAATCGCCCTCAGCTGTTGATACGTCAACTTCTGATCTTCTCTTCTTCGGTCGGGTAGTCGTGCTGCTACATCATGCATAGAGGACGTCGAAAAAGGTCGTCCATCGACTCGATCGATCGATTGGCCTTCCGTCGCCGGGAGACACAAAGTAGATGAAGACTACTCCTGTGTAAGTCAACAATGAGTTGAGAAGGGATGGACTTTCGCCCATATTAGTGGCCGTAGTGGGAGCCGCTCGCATGTAGTCGTAGTCAACGATCCAATTGACGAAGAAACAGTGATGTCGAAAAGTTCGTGTACTCAGGAAATATATACATAAAGATCGTCGAGAAATGTATTTCTGTCACGCACCGGACATGTCTCTCGTCACTCGTTCATTACCGCTCTCCCAGATCCTCGATCTCAACCATTCCTCTGGCGTCAAAGTATCCACCATGATAGCTGCCGGGCGATACTTACACCTGGACCTTGCCGACGGGGAAGTATTGGGTGCGAGGAGCGCCGTACCATTCCATGATGTCGCTGTTGGGGCCACCAGCGACATCCTCGACGTCGACGTAACACCAGGCGTCGTAGTGACCGGTCTGGTCGCGGCCGGTGTAGATGTCGACCGTGGACGTAGCCTGGGTGGTCTTGACCTTGTACGAGAGCGGCATGCTACAGAATCGCGAAGTCAGTACGGTGCTCGATCGTGTATAACAAAGCGGCATGGTGGACTTACCACTCGGGGTAGAAGACGACCTCGCCGCAATCCTCGGGCGTGTCCTCATCGGCACTGCGGTAGAACAGGCCGTCGCCGTAGGAGAAGTAGTCGCCGTTCTCGCGGTTGCCACAGAGGTAGAAGCTGCCGAACTTCTCGTTCTTGGCCTCCTTGTTTTCGTAGGTGAGGTGGTGGGGCTTCGAGTCGGTAACGTAGATGCTGGTCGAGCCCTTTCCGCAGGTGGACATGACCACAGCGCGACGGCCCTTTGAGTCCTTCTGGTTCTTGTTCGCGATCAGCATCTTGTAGTTGCTGCCGGCCATCATCTCAGAAGGCGCGTAGGTGCCAGTAGTGGTGGACCTCGGGTAGAAGATGTACGGCTCGGAGTATGGGCCTGCTGGAATTAGCGGAGGGTTCTGAGATGTCCATATTGGAGGTCAAGGTACTTGCCGTGGTCGTTCATGCCTGCACGGAAGTTGCAGTCGTTGTTCTCGAATAGAGGACCCCCGACGTCGCCTTCGGCAGATTGACCGATGGGAGCATTGTGCCAGAGGTCGCGGCCGTCCTCATAAGTAGTGTAACCGGTGTACGACTCCGTGACATTGGCACGGAGGTTGAAAACAGGCCAGCGAGCAGATTGGGCGGCGGCTTGGGCGGCGATGGGCGCCAGGGCGAGAAGAGCTGCGGTGTACATTTTGAACGAAGGTGTTTGAAGTGAACGAAGGTGTTGTAGAGTGTGTTGGGTTGGAGTGATGGTGGCTGAGGTGTGATGGTGGATGATGGGAACGAATATTTTGAGACTGGCAACGTGAAGTAGTATATATATCTGTGGAAGACACTACCAGGTGTTGTAGTTACCAACAAAGGTCCGCGGGTGTTTATTTTTGTCCGTTTTCGACAATCGGAGTGGATCCATGTCATACCGTGCAGAGCGAGAAGCGCCTGATAGCAGGCAGAATACGAAGCCTAGCCGATGGATGTAGCACAGCTGCCAAAGGGCTATAGGGCATATACGACCTTTCGGTAGGCGACATCTCTCAACGCTCTTTGGCGATGTGTCGTTATGAGATGTTGCTTACCTACTTCTCGGTGTAACCTGTCAGAGACGAGGCCGGGTTTGCGCTCGTGTGTGTATCAAGGCCTTGCCTACACAATTGCCAGTACAGTTCTCACCTATAGTCCAGTAGGTGTTGTACACGGAGCCTGCGAGCACAGACTAGCAGGCCAAGGCCCGGGCGAAGGTGGACTTGCATAATTGTACACGGCCTGTAGCCGAAGGATTTAGAGCGAGGCCATTAATAGTCTGGATGCCAGCTTTCCACCTTGGAGTCCACTCTGCCACTCTGTCAGGCAGCAGAATTCGAGGTTCGTGTCTGACTAGCGGTGTGTGCATGAGCATGTCACAGCAATCTCTTCGGAGACATAGTCCGGTCGAGGGTGTGGTGTTGTTGAGATGGACATTGGTTTAAGATCCAGGAAGTCGGTCGGGTCATCAATCAAGCCGAGTTTGACTGTTGTGGAGCCTGCGGCTGAGTCTTCACTCTTCCGTGCTTGCCAAGCTTTGTTGACAGACAATCTATCCAGCACCAGTGTATTTTCGACACGACAGAGCTACTGGTGCTGCCGCTTATTGGAACCTGACCCAGTGAGAGACGGAGATTCCCACTTGAATCTTGCGGTGTATCTCGCTGGTAGAAGGACGCACTGTTCTGAAATATGAAAGTCGCTGATACCACCGTGTAATCAACAGACTTTAGCATGGACCGAGGCTGAGTCCAGGCTCGAGGCCCGGTATGCTGGAGCAACACCCGAAAACGGAAAACCTCACGTCGATAGGCAAGTCCGCTTACAGCCGCACTTCGATCTTGGTCAGCAATACTGACTAAGTCCTCACAATTATGAGCCGAAGTCTGACCTGTACAACCAACTAACTATTGTAACTCCTTGGTCGTAACTCGCAAGTCTCGGTACTTCCGTAAGTCTGCGTACAGCTGGTTTCATCAGACACACCATATCACCAAGTAAGTAGTAAAATGCCGGATACTGCTGGAATTCAAGAATTGAAGCAGAACTTGATAACTGTTATTCTCAAATAGGTATCGTCATTACATCGTCATGGTCTGAAGACTTCCAATTCCGCTCATGTCTGGCCTCAGCACCCACAATCTACTTGGAGAAGACGTGGTCGTTGGTCTGCTTGTTGATGCCATCGGAGATCTTCTTGTCGTACTTGTCGCCCAAGCCGTGGTTGTCGGTCGCCTTGTCAACCTCTGCATATGATTATTAGCTTTGTTGGAGTCTAGACGAAGAGTTGGTGATGGGGAGACCGTACGGCTGTTGACCTGCTTGTCAGCGAAGCCCTGGGCCTTGTCGTTGCCCTGGAGAGAGCTCTTGGCCTTGTCCATGAGTCCAGACATTGTGGATTGAGTCGGTGGGCTGGTTGGAAGTTTGGTTGTTGGTCGGTATATTGGTGAGTTGGTTGATGTGCAAGAGAGAGTTGGCTTTGGAAGGGCTTCAATGGCTACCTATATATGCTGGAAGACGCCCTCGTGGATACCGAACGACAAGGTGCCGGTGCTGTGTAACGTCATGGCCTTCTGCTTTTCGTTGCTTCGTGTGATGCTTCGTGTGGTAACCGCAATCAAAAGACGCGACGACGGCGTCGACAGGGCCGGTCTTTGGTTGGATGGACCATCCAATGAATACATCCCATGTATCCACCTCAAGGCCATAAGGCTAGCCTTACGAGCCCTACAGAGACGCTATCGCGGTGTTCGGCACCCAGTGTTGACAAACGTGCTGTTGGCAACTTGGCGATGTTGTGCATGCAGCAAAATACATGACCAAGGGGACGTTGCGGGCTTGGTATTTTGTTGTTTGTGTGGAGTAATTCGGTCGCCGGCATCGGTCTCAACTCTTGCCGATGGAGCACAGATTAACGACATCTTTCCAAACAGGGCAGAATACGACGATGACGCCAGCCCACCCCACAACACACCAAGGAGAGGGATCCCATGAGAACAAGGTACCATGCGATGCTTGCGTGACCGGCGACATGGACATGCACGATGCTCGGCTGGTCTGGAAGAGTCTGTCGGATGGCGAGACTCCGTCGACAGTAGTAGCGAGAGGAAAAGTTAGCACTGGATGCTGCGTCGAGGAAGCTAATACTGTAATCAGAACGAGCCTTTTTGGTGAGAACCAGTTCTCCATCACTGATGAACTGCTGGAGACGAAACACATGGAGACTTTTCTAACCGAACTCCTGGCATGCACACTGGACCGATACAAGGACTCTCATGCCGTCATATTTCTCTTGGCCAGCCACCACAGCACCGCATATTTGAGCACCCGATCCGGATCTAGCTTTGAGCCGCTTCTGAAAAGGTTCTACCGAAAGCAACATCCAAAGTTTGATACCTGGGCATCAAAGGGAAAATCGCGCCGTCAATCCAAAGACAAACTCCACGCTAACTTGCGGAGCTGTACAAATCCGAACCTACCTGTCAACTCCTATCTAGGCGTCCAGCTAGCCACTTACATGGAGTGCCTTCTCTACATACAGACAAGCCTGCCGTTGATTATTTCGTCTGTTCACAACTGTTTGATTGTGCATTGTGGACGCCATGCCGCGGAATGGACTTCGCCGACTCAACTTGAGAAAATATGGTAATCCACCGAGAACACGGACACCCTTCGCGGCCCATGTTAGGCGATCTTGAACAGAAGAAGCTCTTGAGTTATGCCTCAAGACCCACGTAAGCAGCCTTCAGGCAAGCAGACCGGCAGGTGTGTATATGAGAAATCCGACCCTCCAACATGAAACACGGCCGCCATGTGTAGGTTTACAAGGAGAGGAAAGTATCGTGTCGATCTTGGGCGCCGTTTCTGCCTCCATCCACTAGCAAGCCGGAATTCTACTCCATGCTTTCTCGATAGCCAGGTTGATGGGTATGAATTGACGGCCCGTCGACTAGATAACCAGACAACACAAAGGGGACTTGCTTACGACAGCCGGGAACATCATCTCCAGGATTATGACGACGTGCTTCGCGTATTCAATATATCCCAGTCGCCGATTAATGTTGCAGATGCTCTATCCCAGCTGCCCGACCTCTCAATGGATCAGGTCCCCACGGTCCCTTTGCGAAAAACCTTGTGCCACGCTACGTCCAACGCTCCGCCCATCGTGACCCCATCGACCAATTGAAGGATGTCAAGGGCCTCCCATAGGTCACTACTCTCAGAACGGACATGCCGTGATGATTGGGCTGGAAGTGTATCACGCTCGGAACCGTCTCCTCACTGCCGATCCATGGACGGGGTAACCACGAGTGCGTGGCGTACATAACACGCCAATGTATACACCCGCACGGAATCCTGGACTTGACGACTCTTTCACCCCAACACCTGGCCGTGGCCCGCAACATTCGAACTCTCGGCCGCAAACGATCAACATGCGGTTCTCGACCATTGCGAGCATCTTTGTTTCGGCACTGTCTGTCGTCGCCCAGACATCATCCGATGCTCCAACATCATCCAACGGGGACGATGCATTTGGCTGGACAGTCGAGTTGCTGCAAGAGTTTGCCCAGATCCCAGATTGTGCCGTACGTATTTCAGCTGAACATACTGTCGTCTGTACAAGAGCTCCAACGAGGCTGACATTGACATAGACCAATTGTCTGTCAGCTACCTTGCCGCAGTCTCAATGCCGTCGAGCAGACTTAAACTGCCTCTGCGCAGACGAGGAATACCAGAAGTACACTTCACAATGCGTTACAGCCGTCTGCTCGGTCAAGGAATCATTGAGTGAGTTGATACAACGTCCCAAGCCCTTCGTTCCCGCTAATGATCCGTCGCAGCTGCCGAGTCGTGGTCGAAGAAAGCGTGCAGGGCCCCTTATCGAGACGAGGGAGTCTCAACTCGGAGGATCAGCACAGGCTTGGTCACTGCCGGCGGAGGCTGCATCTTACTACGTTTCCTCGCACGATACCAATTCCAGGCTAGCAGTGTTGGTTGGGACGACTGGTCCATTCTCGCGGCATGGGTACCTCTGATTCCCTCCACGGTCGTCTTCCACATCAGTTCGTCCAGCCCGTGCAGTTCGTTCATGACGCTCATGCTGACTTTTACCAACAGTGACCTACAAAGGCATGGGTAGAGATATTTGGACTGTATCATTCGTCGATATAACCGCGATTCTCAAGGTATGGAACGCACAGCTATATCATGCTGTAACGCTTGGTCGCTGACTTGCAAGCGCAGTACTTCTGGATCGAACAATTCCTCTATCAGATAACCGTCGTCCTCACGAAGGTCTCGATTATCCTGCTATACCGTAAGTCACTCGGATGTCCTACGCGCTCTTCTATCTCGAATCATACTAACGAAACTCTAGTCCGGATCTTCCCTAAGGAGGTGTCCACGAGATTTGCACGAACATGCTACATCATCATCGTAGCTCTACTCGTCTACGGAGCTAGCTTCATGATCGCCTTTTGTTTCCAATGCAGGCCAATCAACCTCTTCTGGACAGCGTGGGACGGCGAGCACAAACATGGCACTTGCGCCTCGGTCCAAATCCGAATCGGGCTCTACGTCAACAGCGCGATCAACATCGCCTTCGACTTCCTCGTCTTCATCCTCCCAGCCCCGAAACTGCTGGGACTCTCTGCCCAAGACTCCAGGCCCAGAATCGCCGTTGCGATCATCTTCGTCGTTGGCCTTTTCGTCACAGTCTGCAGCATGGTCCGCCTGCAGTACATCTCGCTCCTCGGCGAGTACTCGAACGCAACCTACCACTACAATGAACTCTCACTCTGGAGCAGTCTCGAAGGCACCGTCGGAGTCATCTGCGCGTGCTTGCCGACCATCGCCGGCCCTGCCGTGTACTTCTTCCGCGATCAGGTTGGGGGCAGGATCACGCATCTCGCCAAGTCCGGGTCGTCCAGCAAGTCGAAGAGATCTTCGCGCGGCCTGACCGATAGGGCTATCGAGAGGTTGTCGAGCAACGCGAGCGAGCGTGATTTGGAAGCGGCCGGCGACCATGCGAAGAACCTCGGAGGGATTGAGAGGACGACGGTGACGTCGATGACTTCGATGTACAATGTACATGTACAGGCCCCGGCCGGGCGCGGCGACGGCGGCGTCGAGTTGATTGAGCAGTATCTCCCTCGACGGGGAAGGCACCCTTGGGAGATTGTCCGATAGGGACGAGGTGGTAATGGCAGTCTGAAAATCGTATGAGATGGGAAATCTACAGTACCAATAATAATACATAGAGTGTATTCAACGAAAGTCAGGACTTTACCATCAGACAATCTCACTTAGAGCTGCTGATACCACCGCGATGAATCATTGATATCCGTGGGGTGCTGGTATTTAGAGCATGCTATTTCACTGGCCATTCACCTTACTCTTTACCGAAGCATCTGGCACCACCGCACAAAGACGTCGAAACCAGCGAGATACTGTACTGTAATCCAAAGCCTACGATCTCACCGGCCATGCTGCTTTCTTGATGCAACGGAGTATGTGATACCACCATTAACTGATATCAGGGCCAGCGAGATACGACTATCATGAGATTGCTCGTTACATTTCCAGTATTTCGAGAATAGTGACATGGAGTACTGGAAGTATCGATGTTCACACGTTCTCAACCATCACATGGCTTGTGCCTTCGAGTTCGACAACAGCGTCCGTTCTAAAGCAGTCACTAGTCGACGGCTGAAGTGTAGATACGACAAAAAGGGGAAGGTAAAAGTTTCATTGTCGAAGACAGACACGCAGGAGGAAACCGTGTCTTTAGGCGCGTTGTCAGCGGGAAGAGCTGCCCTTCGCCGGATTGGGAAACACACTTGTCATTCTGCTTGCGACTTTCAACTTCCACCACCAACGACTCACTCGACAACCTCACTTCACCTCTCGCAGTATCGCCGTTCCGTGCTGGCCATGGTATTACTGTTCTCACGACTCTGATTAATTCCTGGCCCTCCTCCGCCGACACCTCAAGCGACTGCGCTCGATAACCCCTCAGCGGACCCTCGCCCACCATGTCGAACGAATACAACTACGACAACGATGCACAGTTCTTTCCCTTCTTCTTCCTGACAGTCACATCGCTCGTCACTGTCCCTCTCACCTATTCACTTCTGCGTGCACCTTCAGACAGCGCTACTGCCAGCAAAGCGCCCAAGATCGAGTCTCCCGCACCGCCCAACAATGCCGACATTATCGACACACAGCGCGCGAAGCAAAAGCGCAAAGAGCTCCGCATGAAACGCATAATCACAGCCGTCACAGGATGGGTTGTAATCGCATACATGATCTACCTCATGTCTGTGACTGCACGACATGCGCCAACGATCTGGAACCCTTACGACATCCTGGACGTGGGAATGTCTGCGACCGAGAAGCAGATCAACTCGCGCTACCGCAGACTCTCAGTGACCATGCACCCGGACAAGCGTCAGCCGGGTGTTAACAACAACCTGACATCTGAAGCCATCAACGACGAGTGGGTGGAAATCGTCAAGGCGTACAAAGCTCTCACAGACGAAGAGATCCGCAACAACTTCATTCAGTACGGAAACCCCGACGGCAAGCAAAGCACGAGCTTCGGCATCGCGCTGCCGCACTTCTTGATTGCCGAGGGCAGCGGAAAGTACGTTCTGATCTTCTACGGCATCCTTCTCGGCATCGGTCTTCCTTGGTTGGTCGGAAAGTGGTGGTACGGCATGCAAAAGATGACAAAGGAGCGCATTCTCGTTTCCAGCGCTGGCAACATGTTTAAAGAATTCAAGGATCGCATGGATGGCGGCGACATCGCCAACGCTCTTAGCAGCGCTATGGAATACCAGGAAATTCTGCCCGGTGGAAAGGCAGACGCTGGGCTCGGAAAGCTGGAAAAGAAAGTACAAGCAAACGACCTTTCCCTGGGCATGTTGGCAAAAGACAAGAAGCTTCTGAGCGAGCTTGATGATGCAACCCGCCGCAAGACTCTCGCTTTGATCTGGGCTTACCTTGGCCGTATCGACCTTGATGACCGCACACTGGAGTCCGAGAAGTTCGAAGTCGCACCCACCGCTCTCAGACTGACCGAGGCTCTTTCAAGCATCGGATTGGCATATGGCTTCACTCAGCCGGTACTTTCTTGCTTCCAAATGGCTCAAGGTCTCACACAAGCTATCCCTCCTACCAGTCTCAGCCTCCCACTTCTACAGCTTCCTCACTTCACTCCCGACATCATCCAGGAGATTGAATCCAAGACAGCATCCACGTCGAAGGAGCACCTCACTATTCAGTCCTTCATGGGCCTTCCTTCAGAACAACGTCAAGCACTCGCTCAAGCGGCTGGCCTGACCAATGATCGTCTCAAGCAAGCTGAGCAGGTCGCTCGTCAACTGCCCTACCTCAGGATCGAGAAGGCTTTCTTCAAGGTTCAGGGTGAGAAGTACATCATTCCTTCGTCTCTCGTTCAGCTGGCTGTCAAGGCTCGCTTCATCCCTCCTGGCACTACCAAAATCCCTCCGGTCGCCGCAACGGATCTTGAAGACCCTGATCCAGCTGAGGGCGACCTCAAGGCACAAAACAAGGAGACCGAGCAGCACCACATCCCCATGGCACACGCACCTTATCTTCCCCGCGACAGGGAGCCCAAATGGCACATCTTCCTCGCAGACTCCAGGCAAGGCAAGATCGCTGTGCCTCCTTTCCGTTTCTCTACCTTCGACAAGCCCGCATTCAACGAGGATGGTACCCCCACTTTTGAGGTGGTGACGATGAAGATGCAGTTCCAAGCCCCACCCCAGGCCGGCGAGTTCAAGTTCACCATGCACATCATCTGCGACTCTTACGTTGGATTTGACTACAAGCAAGACATCTCCCTGATCATCGACGACGCGAGCAAGGCACAGGAGGTTGACAGCGACGACGACATTTCCGAGCCTGATGAGGGTGTGTATGATTCTTTTTTTGAAATCACGAACCACGCTAACGAAATCCAGACACCATCGCTGGCCAAATGGCTGCGCTCAAGGGCCAGACCACTAGTGACCCCGCCGCAAAGGAGGAGAGGGCCAAGCGCAGAGCTGCCAGGAGGGCGGCACACGACGAAGAGAGCGACTACGAATCTGGCACCGACGAGGACGAGGAGAGCGACGACAGCGAAACGGATACCGATACCGACAGCGAGGCGGAGTAGTGTTTGGTCGTTACACATTATGGTCTATACTGGAGGGTTCCTCCGAAATTGCAAGTATTGCATTGTAAGCGGCATCTTTCGTTCGAGCACTTGTTCAGAAATTCCACAGGTCTTTGTTTCGTCCTTCTGGGAGTCATCAATTCTATCGTCAACTCCAAATCTGAAACCGTTTCAACTATTCTCCTCACACATCGCACAGGTGAAATGTCCGTCCTCGCAAGGCATACAGGCCTTTGTCTTCGGCATCCTGATTCTTCCCCTCTCATTGTTCCGCTGAATCAAGACATCACTTCTCGAAATATCTCAAGTTGACTGAGGCCCCGATGTAGGAGCAAAAACACCTCCTGAGACGAAACCGCGTCGACACGGTCTCACTCATCTAAGGCTGAATCGCTTTGTTCGCCTGCGACCTTGATCACAGGACTGTGAACAGCGGTGGACGACACGAGCCGTACAAGTAGGAAGCCGCGACTCCGGAGTATTCTCCTCAGCAGCCAACAGTCCAAACATCTTTCCAACTCTACAACAAACCAACAAACAACACTATCCGAGATCGCCGGTCGATATTACACTCCTAGAGCCAAACGAAACATGTCTTCCAACCACCGCGACAACAAAGGCAACATCATCAACAGGGAGGACACCTGTGATAGGTGTGAGATTTGCAAAAGCTGCAATACATGCAAGGACAACGTCGACTGCAATGACTGCAGAGACTGTGCCAACTGCAGTAGCGACAACCCCAGGAACGACAACCCCAGGAACGACAACCCCAGGAATGACAACAAGTGCTCCCCCGGATGTGGCCTGTCTTGCGCAGTTTGCGGAAACAGACGCTGCCAGTGCCGCGAATGCATGATCGAGAGAGAAAAAAAGGACATTGCCTGTTTCAGAGGAGAGTGCAATCCAAAACAGCTTCCAGTGCGCGGACTTTACATAGAAATCGCGCGAAAACGCGGCATGAAGCACAGGATACTCCCCCGAAGACGGAGCTGCAAGCGTTTCTGGAAACCCGAACCAGTCCGCTTCATTGACCCAGACGAAAAGGCCCGTCTGATGGACATCATCCTAGGCACCCTCAGCCAGCCGAAGTGCCTGATGTCCCCTCCACCAACATCTTCAAGCCCACCCCCAAAAGGCCCCATGGACAGGAATCCCGAAGACCCAGACCAAGGCGGCGCCGGTTTTGCCTTGGCCGTTCCTAACCTCCCCAACAATTTCCCAATCACCTCCTACCACGCCTTCACCAACAAAAACAGCAACACCTGCGCTTCCCCATCATGCGGACACACATGCAGAGTCTGCGGACACAAACGCTGCTACTGCCCAAGATGCAGCGACTTGAACTCTGGAATCCGAATCGTCTTTCCCACAAGGAGGCGTCGTGATCCGTCCATGCAGTGGCGCAAGAACCTCTCCCGGCCAAAATGCTGCAAATGCCTTCAACATCCCAAACCGATCCACTTCATCGACCCGGTCGAAAAGGAAAGGCTCACCTTCATCGAGTATTTAAGCACAGGATACTCCCCCGAAGACGGAGCTGCAAGCGTTTCTGGAATCACGAACCTGTCCTCTTCATTGACCTGATGGAGAAGTAAAGGCTCAACTTCATCGAGTATGCCGGTGGCAAAAAGGGAGAAGCCACTACTCCAACCCGCCGCTCTCCTCCTCTCAGCCCAGAAGATAACGACCCTATCAAGGGCATCACCATATCCCTCCTCCCGTCGCCACCACCGACTCCAATCATCCCGGCCAACAAAAATCGCAGAGGTCCAGACCAAGACGGCCCCGGCGGCGGCGCCTCGAGGATCCAGATCCGTTCTCAAACGCGTTTCCATCCTGATCCGCGCCTCGAATCCGCCCTGCGACGCGCCCGAGCCGCAGTCCGCAGAATATTATCCCTCCTCCGCTCCGACATGGCCAGCCACAGCAAGCCGACAAGCAACAGAGCCCTAACGCGCATATCCCTCCGCCACAAGCTGCAAGCCCTCTTCGCCTATCTCGCAATCCTAGTCTGCATGCTCTACCCTCAAATGCCGCCGACAACTTTCCTCGACCGTTCTGGCTTCCAGTGTGAGTTGGGCGACGCTAGTCAGAGGGTTCAGGACGCTTGGAAGTCCCTTTGTAGGGCTGCACTCGGGGGTGGGTTGATGGTCTTGGGGAACAGGGTTGGCGAGTTTGAGTTGGGGGGTCTGGGGACGGTGATGGAGGAGGAGGTTCTGGTGGAGGTTGTGTGGGCTGCGGCTGGGTTATTGGAAGAGTTGGAGGGGTGGTTCGAGGTTTACAGGGGAGGGAGGTGGTCGGTTTGATGGGAGGGGGTTTGGGGAGTTGAAGTGGGATTTGGTGAGATCTGGTTGTGAAGTGACGATCCGGGCACATGGTGCAGACATCGGTTTGACGACAACCGAAGGACAGCATTTCTTTTGGCCTTGGACATTCCTGCAATTGGTCGCCAAAGAGAGAGAAGAAGCTTGAGGAAGACATTGGCCTAAGAGTGACTTCTTACAAGCATCTGAGATAAACGTCAAGAGTGTAGTATTACTGAATAGAAAGGTATCTAGATAGAACGAAAAAGAAAAAATGCTTTCGCGAACAAAAGGAAACCCATCATCACCATCTCCCCCCTAAATCAACACCTCCATCCGATGCAGCGCCGAATCCTTCGTCCACCTCCTCAGCGTCTTGCCATAATAATACAACGGCACAGCCGCCACAACAGGCACCATCGAAACCGCAAACTGCACCATATAAACCGACACCCAACCCGCCATCGCATGCACATCAAACACCCAATAACTCAAACAGAAACCCAGCACATTCTTCAGCACCGTGCCCACAATCATGATCTCGCCCGAAATCGGCTTGTAGCAATCCACCGCGTACGCGATCGAGATCGTCGGGATCGAAGTCACCGCCAGCCCAGAAAACCCAAACCCGCAGATCAGGATCGCTTCCCAGGGCCACAGGCGCTGGTAGCCGAGGGCGCCGACGACGTGGCTGACGATGAAGAAGCAGACGTAGGGGATCAGGGCCGGGAGGCGCATCTCGGCTTCGCGGATGCCGTTGTTTTTCAGTGTGGCGCGGCGCGCGAGGTAGTCGGAAAGGGGCCCGGCGGTGGCGACTCCGACGAGGCCGCCGACGAAGAAGGCGAAGTTCGAGTAGCCGACGGCTGACGGGGACCAGTTGTAGGCGGGCGAGCCGAGGAGGCCGGATTCGGTCAGGTTGAAGAGGAGGAGCAGGTCGGCGGGGCCGGCGAGCATGAGGGCGGACCAGAAGATGATGGGGTTGAAGAAGACGATCAGGGGCGTTGTGAGGTCGCGGACGATGAAGGAGAGCCAGTTGTTCTCGAGCTTTTGGACGGGCATGAATTGGAGTTTGCTCGGCTTGCCGCGGCCGACGTGGTCGCCGGCGTGGTCGCTGTTGGCTTCGGAGTCGGAGGCGCTGGCTTGGCGGCCGGCGGCGGAGAGCTTCTCGTCTTGGGCGGTGGGGGTGGTGGTGTTGTCGGGGGCGCGGTGGTATTTGGTCTCCGGGAATGTGAAGACGAGGAGGAGGGTGCTGAAAGCGGTCAGGGCGACGGAGAGCCAGAAGAAGGAGCGCCAGCCGTGGTGTGCTGCTATATTGCCGGCCATGATGGGGCCTAGGAAGGCACCACTGAAGTAAAGGGTAAAGTAGGTTCCGACCCAGAATCCGCGTTCGTGCAAGAAGAACATGTCCGCGATCACCTGGATCATGATCGTCTCGCTGGTGGCGGCTACGACGCCATTGCAAGCGCGAGCGGCCAGGAGACTTTGGTGGCTGGTTGCTAGAGCCTGCCAGACGTTGGTCAGGACGACCAACACCCCGAAGAAAATGCTCGTTGGTCTGCGGCCGAAGATGTTCGAGAGCGGGACGATGAATATGTTGGCGAAGCCGAGTGTGATGACGTTAAGACCGGTGAGTAAAGAGAGTTGTTGCTGGTCGAGGTGGAATTCCTGGGCTAGGAAGGGGAACATGGGTGCTAGACTGAGGGCTGAGCACACCAGGACCCAGACGTAGATGAGTTGCGAGATGGCGACGGTGAGCTTCCACATTCGTGACCAGTTCAATGGGTCATCTGGACTTGCTGAGGGGTGGGGAACGAGTCTGAAGAGAGAGTCAGTGGGTTGAACGATGGCAATGGATTGAGTGATGATTGTCGACTTACACAGAACCATTGCCGCCAGCTTTCGCAAGATGTGAGTTTCCAATGTCCGTCATGACTTCTGTGCCAGGAATGATCTCGATGGGGTGTTGGTCGGCAGTCCGTGGCGGGAGAGCAGTTTTAGTATCAACCGGCCGACCCCAAGTGTCAGCCGACATGGCAGGTTTAGTTTCGGTCGACATCTTGTTCGAATTGTGTTGTCTGCTCGATGGTATCGAAAGGGCGTCGTCGAGGACTCGGGATTCAGGGGGGGGGGGGGGTTAAATTATTAAGGAACCGAAAATGTTCCACGAACCCACCGTTGGGTAAAAATAAGGTACACACCGACGCCCCGGTGACCGGTGTGAAGGGAATGG
>QZFA01000224.1:0-37630 GCA_003614995.1 Cladosporium phlei | reverse complement strand
CGGTCTCCTGAGAGAAGACCATAGACTTTTGCAGGGGAATTGCAGGTACCGTCTTCTCGACTGGCATGGGAGCGGCAATGGGCTCAGTCTCTTGTGACACAATAGCGGAGTGCTGAAGAACGACAGGCTCTGCACGAACCGGCATCGCAGGCTCTATGTCGGCAAGCTGATCCCTGCGAGCCTTTCTCCTGGACGGTGTGAAGAGGCCCGGAGGAGTCTCATCGCCCGAAGAGTTGGCGGCATCGAGGCTTTGCTCCCGTTTCTCGTCGTCGTCTCTGTTCGAAAGACCACCCATTGCAGTGCCAGCCAAGATGCCACTTGCAGCTCCGGCGATGGCAGCCCCTGCTACCTTCTTGTCGTCGTCGCCGTCTGCATCTACAGCAACTCCTTGCACAACGACCTCTTTCTCGGGCGCCCAGGGCTCGGTCATCATGCTGGAGTCGACCATCACCGGCTTAGGGATCAGGGATTCACGAGCAGAAGCAGACTTTCGCGATTTGACAGGGCTGGTGAATGGGCTACCGATGAGGTTCTGCGTTTGAACCGTCTCGTCGTCGGAATCGATAAAGGAAACGGACTCGCTCTCGGTGGCTCCAATCAGGTTCCTGGACTCGGGCTCGACGCTCCTCGTCCTCTGGGTCATGGGTGAGGCGTGCGAAGAAGCTGACATCTGACTGTGCGGTGTGCCTTCGATGCTCTCGTCGTCATCGTCGTCGTCCAGTGCGTCAAGCTCATCACCTAGGCTTTGGCCGATGGGTTGCGGGGTGCCCATGCTCGATGCTGGGCTCTCAGCAAGACGCTCGTTGAGAGTGTGCCCGGACGAGTTGCGGGCGCCACGGTTGACACGAAGACGGTACTTTGGTCCTTGGGTTTGGACGGGTGTTCTCACGACGTCACCTTCTTCCTCGCCACCTGACGCAGACGCGGTGGACAAGTACGAATGGCGGTCTCCGGGCATACCTGGCCGAGCGGGCGCGCCAGGAGTGACACTTCTACGAGAAGTAGTAGTCACAAGTCGGTTCGCAGTGTTGTCCTCAGTTTCGGTAAGGTCGCTGTCTTCTCCCAAGCTCTCAGCACCAGTCTGGAAGGCTTCGGTTTCCGTAGCTGTGTCGCCTCTACGCTCGTCGGCAGTCTCAAAAGCGTCACTGGTGTCATTTTCTTTATCAGTTTCTTGGAACGCTCCAGGCATAGGTGCAGCACCCGGTGCTGGGCGCATGAAGAGAGACCTGGACGGTGTGTTCGGTGCGTCGTGCTCCTCTTCCCATTCGGGCTCGTCCTCGATAATCTCAGTCGTAGTGTTACGGCTGGCGCCGAGACGTTCCGCCCTGATTGGCTTCATACGGACCTTCGAAGCGTCAGACCGCTTCTTGCTCATGTTTGCTGCCGTAACGCCTGCGTTGGAGTCACGCCTCTTCTCAATGTCATCGCGCGCTTCGGCAAGCATGCGCTTGAGCTCGACTTTCTCGGTCTTCTCGCGGTGGACGGTGTTCTTGAGATTTTGAATCATGCGGTGGGCGTGGTTCAAGCTCGACCTCATGGTCTCGGCCTCAAGCTTGTCAGCGCGCGCAGGCGTGCCCTTGATGGGTGATATGAGATCTGCGTTCTCAGTCTCGGCGTCCTCAAGGCTGTCCGAATCTGTTTTGCTTGCGGCTCCGGCTTTGGTCTGCTGTGCGCTTTGATTCCAGCGATAAGAGACCGCTTTGGCAAGCTCAGTGTTCTGGCTGGTGACCTCCTCAATTTTCTTTTGCAGCGTCCGCCTTTCCAAATCATAATTTGCTGCGTCTCGGCGCAAAGTGTGAAGGTCTGCCTCGTTGTGCCTCTGCGTCGCAAGATGCTCATCTGTGACCTTTTCGTGCAGTGCCTTGAGCTCGTCCAGATCACGCTGTGCTATCGATTTCTCCGATTGCGTGGACTTGAGAGTTTGATTGAGGCGGTGCTCCTTGTCTGAGAGTTCGCGCATGCTTGCCTCCAGGTCTTGAAGCTTAGTCTCCAGATTCCAGTTTTCATCTCGATGTCTCTGGAGGCTCTCGTCCATTTGTTTTGCGCGTTGTACCAAGTGTGCGTGTTCGTCCTCGAGGTGAGATTTCCTCGCTGTGACATCTTTCAATTCCTCATCCTTTTCTGAGAGCGCAGTCTGAAGTTGGCGAACTTGCGCAAGAAGCTGTGTGCTGATCTCGGTGGCGAACTCGATGTCGTGTACGCGATTAGTCGGCTGGTTCCTTTGTCGCCTCGAAGGTGCAGACATCTTGCTGGGTGACTCTCGGCCAGAGGTCGAATAAACTGCTGCGCCATCGCCAGGCACCGGCTTTACTTTGGGCAGAAAAGCTCTCGCACTTTCCCTTCCAATGTCGTTGTACTCCTTCTCCAGCGCGGTGAGCCTCTGCTGGAGTTCCTCTGGGACGTCGTTATCCTTGGACAGCTCTTCCACTTCCTTCAATCGAGAAGCCAGGTTTTTGCGTTGTGAAATAAGCGTGCTGCCGAGCTTGGAGGCATCCTGGATGCGGCGATCTGTGTCCTTGAGATGCGCCTCAAGCGCGCGGCGGGCTTGTGAGGGTGAATTTGTGGAGTATGTAGAGAATTGGTCGTTGTCGAATGAGGCGTAGCGCATAGGACCGTTATGAGGCGGGTTGGAGGGACTGCTGGTGAAAGGGTCGCTCTCCAAGCCATTGGCGGCAATGGCGCCGTCAGGCATGTTTGCGCTTGTGGCCATGGTTCACGATGGCATATGGTGTGGGATGGTAAGGCGGCGAGGAGTGTGGTGCCGCGGTGTTGTGCGATAGTGTATACAGGTATACAGACAGTGGTGGGAGCGTCCGGAACGAGAAGGTTTCCAGGCGGGCAGTGTCTCGTCTCGGGCAGTTTCAGCTGGCGCCAACGGCAAGGTGCATACAGCGGGAATGCAAGACACAAGCACGAGTGAAGAGGTGCGTTGTCGCACACGGCGGGTGGTGTGGTAAAATAGAAGTGGAGTGGTCGCGGTAGATGCTTGGATGCGAAGGATTGTTGACGGGGACGGGAGGGGTGTTTTGGGGTCAACAAGTTGAACTTGAGCTGGGTCGAGGGCTTGGACGGGTTAAAGTTCACAGCTAATGCGTGGGCTGATGGCTGATGGGAGGTCGCGGAGGTAAAAGGAAGGCAAGCTGCAGGCAGCAAAGAGGAGTGATGAGGGGTTTGGAATGAGTGTGCTGTAGTGGGTAGGTAATAGGATGGATAAGGTAAGGATTGGATTGGTGTATTCACAAAAGAAAGGACAAGTGGTTGTTGTAGCGGTTGTAGGTGGCAGTCATCTCACCGCGCGGTGGATAGACAAGACAAGACGAGACAAGAAACGACGCGTGGGATGGGAATGCAAGATCTCACCGCGACTCGATTGGCCACTGCGTATTGTGGATATCGAACCAACTACTGCCATGAATCTCAACCTCTTGGTCCGGGCGTTTACTATGAGATCACTTCTATATACGAGTTATAGTTATAGTCGTGTCCTGTTCTGTATCAAGTATGCTGACGAGTGCGAACTGTGATTGAGAACAGTAAGCAGCTTGTACGTGGACGCTGTGAGATGTTCAGTCCAATGCAGTGATGCTAATGGCGAGCAACAGCTCGAAGACCCGAGACCGAGTCAACAACAGTAATACATGTAACATATACAGTGAGAAGGAGCTGTGACCGTGTTGATCGACTCGGACATGTGGTGGTTTGCCGATGAAGTGCACATTCCCTGATAGGTATCGAGTCCGTCTGATCTTCAGGTCAAGCACTCCTAGGTATTCCAAGAGAAGGCCTGGTTAGCAAGATGCATGCTTTGTTTCACCCGCATCCATCACGAAACCGAGTGCCGGATCAACATCGTCCACTCCTGCCTCGGATCTTGGTTCGTCTAGCTCCCGTCTCGAACTCACCGCCGCCGGCACGTTGCACACGGCTACTGCCCGATCCGAAAGCTTCTCGACGGGAGTCCAGCGAACTGCAGTCACGTGGCGCCAAGTGTTCATCGAGATCGTTCCAAGTTGTCCTTCCATCCTCCTCCTCCTTGTACTTCACACTTGAACTCGGTCACGATCACGACACGTGATGTACATTTTCGGAGCCAGGCCCTTCGGAAGACGGTGTACAATCGGCAACAGGAACAAATCATCCGAAAGAGAAGGAGAGCACGCGATCGCTTGCCGATTTTGCTTGTGGGCTCGCATCCTCCGACCTTGGACCACACTACAGTACCTTTTGTGTTACCCACACAAACGCAGCTTTCTCTTTCTGTTGGTCGGTCGCATGGCATATGACCCACGTCACTACTGATGGCCAACTACAACAGGACTAAGAACCCGGTGCCCTCTACTAAATTTATGATGGCCTTTCCACCTTCGTACTGGTGGGTAGGTAGGTAGGTAGTCGTAATGGCTGGCACCTATAAGGTATCTACAGGTATAAAGCAGTGTTTTCGCTCTGCCAAACACATTCCTCTCGACAGACAAACAGGGTACCCAAGTACCAGTCTCCCAGCCCATCATGACAACCTCCTTCTCCTCCCTCCCAGTCATCGACCTCCACCCCCTCTCATCCTCCTCCCCTCCAACCCCCTCAGACTTCCTCTCCCTCAGCAAAGACCTCCACAATGCATTCGCCACAACAGGTTTCGCCTACCTCATCAACGCGCCCCTAACCTTCTCCCATGACCAAGTCTTCCAACTAGCCTCCCACTTCTTCTCCCTCCCCGAAGCAGAAAAGATGCAATTAGCCAAACAGACATTCGTCAAATCGAACAACAACACCTACCGCGGCTACTTCCCACCGCAGCCTGGCCAACAAGACAACCTAAAAGAAGGCTTCGAACTCGGACCCGCGGAACCTCTGCCCCAACTGCAGTCAAAGAAACGCAAGTTCGACCTGGCCGAGCCAAATGTCTGGCCTTCATCTCCAACCTTCGAACCCTCACGCTCTGAACTCGAGAAATTCTACTCCGAACTCCAAACCCTCTCCTCGACCCTCCTCTCCCTCATAGCCGTCTCCCTCAACAAACCAGCCGATCACTTGGCCCACTACCTCAAAGACTCGCTCTCCACTCTCCGCCTACTGCACTACCCTCCCCAACCTCTCAACTCATCCCCATCGCCACCAACAAACCCTCAAACACCACCCCTCTGCTGCACCCCCCACACCGACTCCGGCATCCTAACCCTCCTGCACCAAGACCCCACCGGCGGTCTCGAAGTCCTCAACGCCGCCGGCGCCTGGGTCCCCGCTCCCTACATCCCAGGCTCAATCGTGGTCAACATCGGGGATTTGCTGGCGCATGTCAGTGGAGGGGAGTTTGTGGCGACGATGCATCGTGTTGTGAGGAGTAGTGGTGGTGGTAGCGGTAGTGGTGGGGATGGAAAGGGGATGGGGAGGTTTAGTGTTCCGTTCTTCTTTGAGCCTGGAGAAGCTTGTGTGGTCAAGAGAGTGGGGAGTGAGGGAGAGGGAGAGGGGTTGGTTTATGGGGACTGGGTGAGGGGGAAGATGGGGATGTGGGTTGAGTATCGGGATGATGGTGAGGATGGTGAGGGGGTTGTTGAAGCGAGCGGACTTGCTGGTGGAGTGGCGGTAGAGGCGTATTGAGAGAAACGAGTGTGAGAATTCAAGCAAGCAAACACTTGGTATATGGCAAAAACAACAAAAAAACAGCAAAAAACAAAAACGATCTATCTTCCCAGTCATGCAACCCCTCCCAAGCGACTAATATATGTATGCATTCTACCAACCCACTCTCTATCCCTCCCTCCCACCTCAGCTCAGCTCACTCCACCCCATCCCACTCAACCCATCCAACGTCAGCCTCAAGTCAAACTCGTTCTCCTAGGTTTGATCTCAACCATCAACTCGTCGTCATCATCGTCCTCGTCTTCTTCTTCACTACTTCCCTCCCCCCTCAACCCCCCGCTAGCAGCACTCTCATAATAATCGTCAGTATCATCATCGTCGTCGTCGTCATCATCATCCAAAGGCTTCCTCTCCTTAGCCTCAGTAGTACTAGGCCTGCGCACAGGATTGAACTTCCCACCTCCACCTCCAGACCCACCGGCACCCTCAACCTTCCCTTTCCCCTTCCCCGCAATCCCACCTCTCCCCCCACCATCCTCATCACTCGACCCCTCCCCCTCCTCCTCCTCCTCCTCACTCCCACTACTCGAAAACCCCCCATACATACCCCTAGCCCCAGCACCACCACCAACCCTCACCCCAGCCTCCCTCAACTCCCTCTCCGTAGCCGGTTTCAACACAACCTCTAGCCCCTCCAACTCGCTCGGCTCCTGCGGCAAGCCATGCGCAGTCTCCACAGCAGACAAATCCGCGGCGTCGGGGTCGGTGGTCGAGGCGGCTTCGGCGGCTTGTTTGCGCTGGGCGAGGCGGGCGGCGAGTTGGCGGCGGGCGCGCGAGGGGGGGATGGAGAGGGGTGGGGGGATGGGAGCTGCTGAAGAAAGGGAGGAGGAGGTGGTGTTGGTGGTGGTGGATGAGTTGATTGGATTGGTGGTTGTGGCTGTGGAGGTGGGGGATGTGGTTAGGGAGTCGGTGAATTTGTTGTTGGCGGCGGTGGTGGTGGTTGTTGTGGGGGGGTCGTTGGTTGTGGTTGTTGACGTTTTTTGGGGGGAGGAGTCCTGTTGGGGAAGAAAAGAGGGTGTTAGTTAGGTGGACTTTATTTGAGTTTCTCTTTTTTGGGTTGGTGGTATTTTGTGGCTGTTGTGAAACCCGTTATTTTCCAACGGTTTTTTGGGATGGGGGATAGGTGCAACGGCTGGTTTGTGGCGCGTGCAGAGGGATAGGGTGTGTGTGTGTGTGACGGCCGGCCGGGAAGACAAAGAAAGTGCTGACCACCCAGCTTTTGCTTATGGCGCAGGCTGTCCAGTGGGCAGGAGGAAGAAAAGGGAAAAGGGAAAAAAGCGTGTTGGAATGTTTCGAAGTGCAGAAGGTGTTGAATCGGAAGAATCGAAGCCAAAGAAAACAAAGATATTCCCCAGGCCGTTGTTTTTCTTCTTGCCCATCATACATCTAACCTCATGATACCTCCTCGCTCTTGTAAATCAGTAGTGCGGTTCAAATGCCAGCCCAGCCCAGCCGATGTCTCGACCGGCTGCTTCACAAAAACTGATGTTACAGTCGCTCGCCATCCCCTTGCCCGATGTTGAATTGCCTTGATCCGAATCCTTTCAATTCTTTCCATCTCTCATACAAATGAAAGTCGTCAAGAACAAAAAGAACGCGACAAAAGAAGAGAAGAGTGTGTGTAGTAGCGAAAGAGGTGGTATATATGCGTGTAGGGTGAAGAGGAGGGTGGTCATGAAGTTTCTCATCGGTAGTCCATGTCAACATCATCAAAGGAGAGTTCACCGACCTGTTCGTCTTCCGAGAAGGCTGAGCCCCCGGATCCCCTGCGCTGCTGCTCCCTCGCATCATGGTCTTCCATGTCTTCGTCGTCGTCTTCATCGTCGTCGCCGTCGCCAAAGCCGCTGAGCATCGTGCCGGAGTTGACCTCGAATGATTGCCCGACCGTGCCTTCTGACATGGCCAGGCTGTCTTCTGCCGAGACGCCAGATCCGATACCGGCACTCGCGAGGGCGTTGGCTGTGTTTGAGCTGAAGCTGCTCTGCAGACCGGTTCCGCCGCTCATCGGTCGTTGCATTGCATTCTCCGGCCTGACGCCGCCGAGGACCGCATTGTCCTTGTCTCTTGTCTCGGCCAATGTGCCCTCGACGTACTTGGTCCACTCTTCCCGTCCGACACGCTCGAAAACAATCGGATCGAGGTGCTCAGTGGGAAGGCGGTTGCCAAATTTGCAGACCTCTTCGGCGATGAGTGTCAGGTGGCCCATGTAGCCAAGGCGCATGTTGCGCTTCTTTTGCGATTCGTCAGAGGCCCTTTGGCCATCCAGAACACGGTCTGTGATGTCTTTGATCGACACGAATCCAACGCTCTGAGCGTCCTCGCCGTCCTTGAGCTCGATTGGGTGGAAGAGATCGAGTGCTAGTGTCCGGTTGTAGCCTCGGTCGAGGGTACCGTTGAACACCTGTTGGACAACATCGTATACAACATTGTGCAAGAAGTTGTTCCATGAGAAACGGAAAAAGAAATCCTAAAATGAGGTGAGCATAAATGATCAGCGGCCACACCTTGTGGTCAGGCAACGACTTACGAGTATGGTGGGAACAACGTGATGCTCGACGAAGCGAATCTTGAGCAAATCGCCAACCACTGGGCTGCCATCTGCTTCAGTATCGTATGGCTGCCTCTCACCGTTGGGCAAGGTCGAGCTTTCGCCTTGTAGTGTTGCGACACTCTGCTCGACTTCTTCAATCTCATCGGGTGATTTGGCTCCATGGACGGGATCCACGTCGCCTGACGCAGGCGCTTCCTTGCGTGCGAACAGTGGCGCGGGCCTCTCAGCCTTTGCCAGCTCCTTCTCCAACTCAGTCGGACCGTCATCATCATAGTTGTCCAATGAATCTTCACCGAACTCTGTCATGACTGTATCCTCGTCCATGTCGAGTCCGCCAATGCGTTCTGTGACTCCGGCCGTGGTGGGCGAGTCTGCCGCGCGCGTAGGAGGAGGGTCGAAATGTAATTGTTGCTTGGGCGGTGACTTCGGCTTCGAAGGGGAGAGTGGTCGCGGTACATCCACATCTGAAAGTCCAGCGGAAGAAGATTCGGGTTGGCGTTTGTCTGACTTCTCCAGAGCCGGGAGACCGGTCTCGTCAATTTTCTCGTTGAATTCATCAAAGGTCACTTCCTCGGGCAAATCGTCGGTTGGAGGGGTGACCTTCTCGAAGCCATCCTCGTCACTCGCGTTCTGCACCTCCAGCTTCTTAATCTCTTCAGGTGCCTCATGGAGCTCGTCGGTGTCAGGCCTCTCGGCATGGTGGAAGCCATGTGAATCGACTGAGCTGCCAAACTCATCGTGGCTGGGACTGGGTGGAGCTCTCGGCGTTGCAAGCTTGCCTTCAGCCTTGAGCTGTTCTCTCTCGAGGTCACGCTTGCGAACTTCTTCTTCAGCTCCGCGCTCGTTCAACAAGCCCATGTTGCTGCAATGTAACAGCTCCGCCATGAGCTCGCAAGTCTTGAATCGGTCGAAGCCAAGAGGTTCGACACTGCCACCGAATGCAGCCTTAAGATCTGGCTTCCGCGCTCCCTTTGATCGAACCAACCGCATGAAGTCCGGAATGTGGTTCGCAAACTGGCGGAGCAAAGTACCGAGGAAGATGGGGTCACAAGTTTTGGGATCCGGCCCAACTTGATTGTCAAGGTCGTAATCCGAGTTGTTCTTCCGGATGACCTCGATGATGATGCCGACACCGACTGTCAAAGGGTTGCCTCCTCGCAGCATGTCGTCGATCAGCGTCTTGATGCATGTGTCGGAGACAAGCTGTCTCGTCAATTCGTTCGGTCCGATCACAGATTGGTCCTGGGTGGTCGCGTTGGCGGAGATCGTGATGATAGCTTTGAGGAAATCGCCAGCGGACGTCTGAGTCGCGGAGCTGTGCTCCGGTGACAGGAAATCAAGCAGGAGAGGAATAAGATCTTGCGTCTGTAGCCAGTCCACAATGCCTTCGCCGCCTTCGTGCTTTTCCAGCGAGATGATCTTGAGGAGAAGGTCCATGACCATCGGGCAGTCGACGTGTTGCAAGATAGCTGGCACAATCCCGTCAAGAGACTTGAAGAAATCCAACATCTCTTCAGTTTTCTTATCCAGCAGCGCCTCGTTCACCTTTGTGAAGTAACCCGCCTGCAGGGGGTCCAGAGGAGCCGGACGATGGATGTACTGCCAGAATTGGCGCAGATGCTCGCGGTTCTCCATGATCGCCTCGGTGATCGACCAGACTTCCGAGGACAGCACCTCGCACGCGACGTATGCATACTTCTTGCGCTGTGCCTCTTTCTTCTCGTGCTCCGTCTCGACCTCGTCACTTCGGTTCCGCTTGCTCAACGATATGGAGCGCGACCGCGCATTGCCTCTGCCGAAGAACGGCAGGCCGCCCGTCTTGCCGTCTTCCTCTGTTTTTGACGCATCCTCGCTTTCTTTCTTCTCTTTGGTTGCTTCGGGCTCCTCCTCGGCGGTCACGTAATCCAGGAGTTTCTTCAACACTGGCTCGTCCCGTAGGAATTCGACAAGCTTGCTGTTCTGCTGCTTGAGCTCCTGGATCAAGTCGCTCTCGTCGAGCAGCTCTTCGACCGTGACATCTGGCTTGTCGAGGATCGAGTCAAGGGTGGAGATGTTGGCGTAGCCGCCAAAGCGCCAGAACATGGTGGGCTACGTAATGTCCGGCGGCTCCGTGGGCGTTGGGTGGTGGGAAGTGCGTTGGCGGCGCGGATTAGAATCGGCTCGTTGTATCATGCGCGTCGCCGTAGATTGTCGTGTGGAGTTGTGGTGTTGATGAGGGGGAGGGGAAGGCGGCGACCGCTAGATTCAATGCAGTGGGCAGCTGGTGCTTCGGGGGTTCGAGTTCAAGCCCGTCCGTGCTCACAGCTGCGCGATCGACAGAGCCCGTTTCACTGTGTTGCTGAGACTTGGGACGTGAGAGAGAATAAAGTCTGCCTTTGGCGCACAGGCAGGAGTATCAGGCTTTGATGTGATCGAGAGTTCACACGACAGCTTGAGGTCACGTGTGGTGTTTGAAGAGAGCCCGGGAAAGGCGCTCAGACGGATAGTGTGGTGTCGGTGTCGCAGGGTCTAGGGTCCAGAAAGAGTAAATGCACAAGTATTCATGTACCGATCTTCAGCATTTCATTCTTCTCGTTGATGAGCATTCTTCACGAGCGAGGCAGTCGGCATGTTGTAATGTATGTGGGTTCCTTGGTGATCATCCGCTCGTTCGTCCTACATGTACCTTGGCTTCGCCAGCCTTGTGGGCAGCCTGGAAGAAACACGCGAGCGATCCAGCCAGCCACGTGAGCCGTGAGCCTGCAGCTAGGCCTTCCTCGGCATGAACTCGAGCTACACTCACGGATATGGTCTACAAATGATTAAGAGCCAGACCACAGATATGCAAGATTCAGTGCAGCGAGCCATGCGTGTCATCTGCACTTACGCTGCACATCCCGGAAGCATGCGTCGTAAGGAGAACATCAGATAATGTACTCAACCCGGGCGAGATAAAGTCAATTAATCTTAAATTCATGGTATCAAGTGCTTCTCAAGTGACTCGTGCTCTCGTTATTGTACAGGGACGAATTGGTCCATACTACTGTCTTCGCTCTGCTTCCTCCCTCCACGCCGCCTGATCCTCCAGTGTCGCCATCTGCGCTTCCTCATATCCTGGTGGCGGCTCATCGGGTGGGCTGAAGGCGTTGTCGGTAGGCCGTGGCTGGGGCCTCGCACCAGGGGTGGTATCTACAGGCGACTGTACTGGCAGCTGTTGCGGTATAGAGGCGGCTACGGGTGACAGAAGCGGACCGTCACTCTGCTCCGAGTACACGGGTAGATCTTCGACATTGATGTTGCTCACGTCCACGCCGTTCATTGCTCCGGCCGAGCCGCCGGCACCGTCGCCATGGATCCGTGAAACTTCGACTGCCTGCTGCAAGCGTTCCTTGATCCGCTCGAAATGCGTGTGGAAGTCAAAAGCGCCTCCATCTTTGAAAGTGAGCTTGAAGTCAACCACGCCGCCTGACGGTGTCGGTATGCCTCCGCCGTGGACAGGCTGAAGAAGTGCCTGCCACACGTTGGGGCCGAAGAAGGGAGCCGTCACATGTGAGTCGTGGATGTTGAGTATGGGTGCGGCGAAGCTCTTGAGTTTGTCTGTTGGCTTGTCCGGAATGTAGATCAGTCGTCGGTTGGTGAGATAAGCTAGTCCACTGGTGATGATGTTAGCGATTAGCCTTAGTCTATACTCGGCTTCGAGTCATGTTCATACGTGCTGCTGGACGCCGAGAATGGTTGCTGTTGTTTCCCGGGATAGTGCGTTGGTGTCGATAGGGACAAAGATATGCGGGGTGGCGAAGTGAAGAGGACTTGCTCGTTTGGCAGAGGTGTGAAGGGCGGACTCGTCGCAGGCGACAGCATAACCCAGCTAGAGATCTGTGAGCGGATGCGCTTACACTTCGGCGTGGACATGGTGACAGTGGTCGTCATATCCCGCGACAGTACTGCAGTAAGGAGGATGGCGAACTCACTTGATGGACATTTTGGCGGCAGGAACCGTATCTCTTCTTAAAGAAGCTTGGGATAGCTGTCAAAGACAAGCACTCGACGCACAAGCGCTCTCCACAAGCTCCTGTAGTGTAAGCTCCCGCAAAAGGTGCTACAAGAGGCGAGCCTTAAGCTGGAAATGGACAAGGTAAGGTAGTGGTGGAGTGGTCTTTAGGCGCAACGACCGCGGGGTCCACTGCAGGAGAGGTACTGTAGGCGGGTGGCGAATATGATGGCTCGAGTGAATGTAAAGGTGATATTCGCTTGCGGCTATGGCGCAAGGCTAACTCGAGTTTACGATCCGTCGTTTGCTTGATGGCGACGATGCTGACGAGTTGCTTGCTTGTCCTCGTGCCCGTGCGGCTCTCAAGGTCGAAGCGCGGCAGCCGCCAGCCTTGGCGCGGGATGCTTTTCTCGCAACTTCACGCGTCGACTAGGTGTCTCTTCTCCTCGACGACAACATTATCGTGTCCGACTACCGAAGAGCAAACTCTTTGCAAAAACCCCATTTTACACCTGCAACTAACTTCACTACGTACCAGTGAACACCTGCCGCGAAGTTTGAGACGAAGTACACCTGAAGTATTCGAGGATCAATGGCTACCTACATGAGTCTCGTCCTCAAGCTTCTCCAATTCGTACCACCTTGGCACAGAGCTACATCAAAGGATCAAACTCGTTTGCTGCGAGCCATCCCATGTCTCCCCCTAGGCCTGCGCGGACAAATTGCATAGCTCTTGCCTTCCAGAACTCGACTTCGACTTCGTCAGAAGCCCACATCCCCGCTGGCACCATTAAGAGCAGTATCGAGCCTACAGATAATGCCAATTTGTACACGAAATCCTTGGTCACGATTTCCTTGTCGGCTTGCTGGCGGTAGGCGGCCAAGAAGCTGGGGACCATGCGCCGCTTGCATGCCCCGTACTTCGTTTCCAGCACCAGTGCTTCCGCCACCCAGAATCGGACATCGTCCACTGGGCAGCCGTACTTAGAAGCCTCCCAATCGACTATGGTCAAACTGGGCTCGTCGTCACCGCAGAAGCGAAGCAGCGTGTTCATCGGCCTGAAGTCCCAGGAGATGAGCGTCTTCGGGCCCGCAGGCGACTTGAGCCGCGCGACCGCCGCGTCTATCTCATCCTGCCCAAGTCTGACCTGAATCATTGCTTCACGCAGGACGTGATGTTCAGAGGCAACGACGACATCAGAGCTCGAATTTTCGAAGCTGCAAATCTTATCGTCCCTCAGCCCAGCAGAGTGCATCGAAGCCAACCACCGTCCAAGTCTAGACGCAACCTTTCCCACGTCGAAGTCTTGCCGGCCGATATAAGCAGCACGCAGATCGATATCGCCTCCCCAGCTCATGAGCAAAGCACGATCTGTCGTCTCCAGCACACGCGGCACCTGCACCGAGGGCTCAGCCTCACACGCCCTGGCCACAGGCCCTGAGCGTAAGGCCCGAATTTCAAAGCGCATGCGCTCGGCATCCAGTGCGTTGTACTGCGGCGCACCGCTGGCCGTCTCTTCCGCGTACTTGAGGACGCATGGTTCTTCAGTCAAGCTGTGCTTCCCGGTGGTTTGGTTCTTGTAGTAGCCTTCGATGCGCCACACGTAAGCGGAAATGCCACCTGGCAGCGGTGTGGCGACAGTGTAAGAGATTCCGTGATCCGCAAGATATTCGTCCACTGTTTGGGTCCAGCTCCGAGGCTGTTTTGGCTGGTTACTAATGATCTCCATCGCCATCGTGAAGGTGTGCGGACGGTGTGGTAATGTTGGTATAGTATAAACAACAGCTCAAGATACGACAACTTCGACTTTGGTAGGTGGTGCAGAGTGTGAGTTTGGAGATGAGGACTCTGACATGTATTTGACAGGCACACGTTCTGCTCCTATAATCGACCGACCTCTATGGCTGCGGGGCGGCATACAGCATATGGAAGCACGGCTGCCATCGCCTAGGTGGTACTGCTGTATAATGGCACTGACCTTTGGCAGCTACGTACAGAAGTGTGGAAACACTGCATAATGCATCGAACGCTAATCAAATAGGGAAAGCATCTCGACAAAGACCGGTAACTTCACCAACGAAAGAGATCGGCACTCTGCATCAGCCAATGGTAGATGTACAGTAGTGTCACCTGACTCCTGAGCATGGGCACAGCGCACTAAGTCTTGCTTATAGGCAGCCTCTGTCCGCTATACATTGACGCATTGACGGGTGATCGGCGCAGCCGGCCCTTGGCCCGGACGACCGAGCCACCAGAAAGCTATCCTGGAAGAGGCCGTGTGTCGTGTGTCGTGTGATAGGGTACAGTATTGCCGGCCGGCTTCCAGGCGCTTATACGCTCTACGTCCACACTTATCAGCTTTACCAACAGGTCGCGGTTACCGCATTGTAATTTGGTGAGATTCCACAGCGAGCATTCCCTGTACGATCTTGTCAGCCTTATCTGTAGGTTCGTTGAGTTGGCTGTAACACACCCGGTCAATGCCCGAGGGTACCGCCACATCCAGGTTCCATAAGTAATACTGCGAGGAATTACATTCACCGGTGCACAACACCGACCACCATGACGCGTTTCTATTCGACCTTGAGCGGTTTCACCCAGGCAGTAGTAATTTTAGGGGCTTTCTCATATTCTCACTCGCTCCATACAGAAAACACAAACACCAGAAACGACTGACAATGTGCTCATGGAACTTCCAGCAAAGCACAACCGCACGCTCCGGACACAACGAATGTCACGAGCTCACCCTCAACAATACCTCAGGCTCGGGAGAGCCCTCGCAGTACGCCCTCCGTGAGAAGCGATACCGAAGTCCTGTTCCCCTGGAAGCACAACAACCTGAGCAGGAGGATGGACAAGACTCAAACCTGGTTGACTGGGAAACTGACGACCCGGAAAGACCTCTGAACTGGTCGACTTCTGCCAAATGTCTCAATCTCGGTCTGGTGTCCTTCTTTCGATTCCTCACTCCACTCGCATCGTCAATGGTCGCTCCAGTGACTGGGCTCATTCTCCGCGACTTTGACACAGGCAACGAGATAATCGGCAGTTTCATTGTCTCGATATACGTCCTGGGATACGCAGTTGGACCACTCGTGCTGTCACCGCTGTCAGAGACGTGCGGACGACTTCCTCTATATCACACCAGCAACGCTCTCTTCACCATCTGGAACCTCGATGCAGCTTCATCACCCAATGTCGGCGCCTTACTGGCCTTTCGGTTACTTGCTGGTCTTGCAGGGAGCTGTCCAGTTACCATCGGGAATGGTTCTATTGCCGATACTGTGGCCAAAGAGCGGCGAGGCTTGGTTACGGCCATTTTCAGTAGGTCCTTTCTCCCTCGACTTTCATCATATGACACACAAGCTGACTTGGAGATAGCGGCCGGTCCATTGCTCGGACCCGTGCTTGGTCCTATCGCGGGTGGTTATCTAGGCGAGGCTGCTGGATGGCGCTGGATATTTTGGTTTCTGACTATTGCTGTAAGTACCCATACCTCTGACTGCTCTTTGACCCAGAACCGTCAAGTGTGTCTCTGCCTCAGATGTGCTAACTTCCAGCAGTCCGGAGTAAGCACCCTGATCTCCCTGTTAGTCCAACGCGAAACCTACGAACCCGTTCTCCTCGAGCGCCGCACCACCCGTCTGAGGAAAACGCTCAACCGACCCGAACTCTACCACCGCTATTCCCACAAAACCATCAACCGCGCCTACTTCCTACAAACCATGCTCCGCCCCCTGAGAATGTTGGCCTTCTCGCCAATCGTCCTGACAACAAGCATCTACGTCGGCCTAGTATACGGCTACAGTTACCTCCTCTTCACCTCCCTCACGCCCCTCTACACCAAAGTGTACGGCTTCACACCCAGCGCCGCCGGCCTCACTTACATGGGCTTCGGCGCCGTCTGCACCCTCGGCCTTATCCTCTTTGGCCTCCTCTCCGACCGCACAGCAAAAGCCGCCACTCTCGCAAGCGCCAGCGGCGAATGGAAACCCGAATATCGCCTCCCACCGCTCATCCCAGGCTCCATCCTCGTCCCCATAGGTCTTTTCTGGTACGGTTGGTCAGCTCAAGCACCTTACACTGGATCATGCCAATCATCGGGACTGCGTGGGTGGGCTTGGGGACTGTGGCGATCTTCATGTGCGTGCAAACGTATCTGATCGACGCTTTTGAGGCTCACGCTGCTTCTGCTAGTGCGGCTAATACGGTTTTGAGGTCACTTCTGGGTGCTTTCTTGCCGCTGGCTGGGCCGGGTTTGTATGCGGCGCTGGGGCAGGGATGGGGGAATTCGGTGCTGGGGTTTGTTGCCTTGGGGTTTACGCTGGTGGTTTGGGGTATTTTGAGGTTTGGCGAGAGGTTGAGGGTTGCGTTTCCGGTTGAGACGTAAGATGTTGGGCTTCTTGGCAAGTTCTTCCGGAGATCTGTTAGGAAATGGGAGGCGGCATTGATTGATGGATTTCCTTTGACAAGAACGTCCCCGATCTCGATATCGAGCAAGCGGGATGATTCACTCGATCCCCATCACTCGCTATGTCAACCTCACTTTCCCCCATCAATCCGGTAAACCAATTTGAACCCACTGACCTTCCCCTCCCTCAGAAACTGCATCCCCTTCAGAACTCCCTCCAACCCCTCCCCATCAAGGTTGACTCTCTGCGGATGCGGGATCAACTTCCCCTCGGCGAACAGCTTCTCAGCAACTTCCCAGAACTGCGAGACAGAGCGGTAGGTCTCAGGCTGTGCTTCGGTGGTTTGGCCGAACATAGTGTAGGCTTCGCCGATGCAGGTGTAGGCGTTGACGAACTGATGAAGAGAAGTGTTGGGTGAGCAAGACACATGGATGGGATCTCCGGGTGATGGAACGAGGATTCCGGATTTTGGGGGTGAGGGCATACCTCGTTGGTGACATTGGTCCTCGAGTTCCCCTGGGAGGCGGGTAGGAGAGCGGCAATCTTGCCGCCGTTGGAAGACAGGGCTTCTGTGCAGATTTTCGTCGAGTCTCCTTCGGCGATACAGTCGAAAACGAGGGCGAGGCTGTCGCTTGTGAATTCACTGATCTTCTTGCTGCAGTCTGAGTCGTTGTAGTCGAACGCCGCTTCGGCGCCGAAGGATTTGACGAACTGCGAGGAGGGATCAGCTTCAATGGTAAAGATGCTGCAATATGTCAAGATGGCATACTTCAAAGTTGCGCGGGCTGCAAGTAGCGATGACTTTGTACCCAGACAGAACCGCACACTGTATCGCGAAAGTTCCCATCGCCGTGCTACCGCCATAGACAAGCAGCCACTGGCCCTCGCCAGTCTTCTGCGAACCTGGCATCGGCATGCCAAGCTTGTTGTACAGCCCATGCCCTATGGTGGTGACACCAACTCCGACGGTGGCGGCTTGCTCGTCTGTCATGTGCTCTGGGACTTTGAAGGTCAGACCTTCTTTCGCCAGGCAGTACTCGCCGAATGTCCCGTCTTCGGGGGTTGACGCGTTCGACCCGTGACAAACGCCAGCGATCCGATCGCCAACTTTGTAGGCTTTGGAGACTTTGGGGCCGAGGGCGACGACAGTCCCGGTGAAGTCGCATCCTACTGTGACTCCGGTTGTGGCGAGAGCGGGGACGTCAACGTGCTTCCTGTGATTGTGGTCAGTTGGAAGGATGGGGGTTGGTGGCCGTCTTGGAGCTCGCACCAGTCTGTCTGTGAATGTGGTCAGCTGGATGTATGAAGGTTGGTGTCGTCTGGGATTTCGAACCGGGTTGATCGCGACAGCGCGGACTTTGACGAGAATGTAATGGTCTCGCAGCGTTGGTACGGGGACTGTCTGCACTTCGGCTTTGCCGGCTGAGACGATCTTGATGGCTTGCATGGTTTCAGGAGTCATGGCGGAGGATCTTGGATAGTAAGAGGCGTGTATGTTTTGAAGATTGAGCGACTTTCAGCCCTTTATGTATGCGTACGCCGTATATTGTAAGCCATCACAGCTGAGAAACGATCCTGAAGGATCTCGCTTTGCTTAAGCTCGGAGACATATTTGCCGTGCATATACGTGGGCGGGGTATCTCGAATGGTTGGTTCAAGACGCAGGTGGTAGTACCGATACTGTAGTGCCCAGCTTACTAATCCGGCCTAGAAGAGGTTGTGCGGTAGCAGGTTTTGACAGCACCCCTTCCTTCCTTAGACCACGTTCTCCTCCTGAGCCCGGTCTTAGTATGGTGTGGTGTCCATCGACTTCGTTTCGCCTGGAGTTTGAGCCCTTAGCTCGAGTTATCGCCGGAGGTCTAAGTGAGGTTGTAAATCATATTTGCTGCTGATAGCAGGGGCGGAACTAGAGAAGTGCCGTCTCCGTCCGGATGGCGTTCGATTTGTTGTTGTCTGCGTGTAGGAGAACGGAGGTTCTTGGTCACGAAACCTACCTAAGTATTCTGAGGACGGCACCGGATATCTGATCACGCAGACTGAAAACTACGCCGCTGTCTTTCAACCCGACCGTACTTACCTCCCTCGCTCCATCCGATGATGGACCTTACACTACAACGACCTTGGACACCATGGTATTGATCTCGGGCGTCTGGAGTCTGTATGCTTTCCTGCAGTACATGTCTGTTCATTAAACTACCTTGCGAGGAGTCTGATAACAGCTACGCCACGCCAGGATACCTAGCTCTACCTCCCATCTGAGTATGCCGCTCACACTCGAATGGCTGTATCTCGCTATTTGAGGTGACAGCCTTGTCTCGCCGTTAAGATGACACGCTTTTCATGCAGCTCGAATGGCGGTACCGACACTTTCATGGAGCCTAGCCTCACGCCATGGTGTTGCAAAGGCCCGCAACGCCACCACACGTCAGCCTTGTCGACATGGCAAGCCTGAGGCCGGCCCATCATGTTCAACGTCGTTCCAAGTTTCTTTGGGGCCCCTGCTGGAGTGCCTGCCCACCTGCCGCCTCTTCGGGAATTTCAATTCCGTCTCGGCTACTGGGAGCACACGCCTGTTCGACGCAACCGACTTCGCGAAGGGCTCTCCCGGCCTCAGCAGAAAGTCGTGTACGGCATTCGCGCACTCCCCAATGCCGATGGCCAACTCGGACCGCCTTCCAAAAGCAGTAGGGATAGTATTCACGAGGCAGAGGAAGGGCAGAAGACAGAAATGTACTACCCGTACAGGCTACTTCCCATCCTCAATCTTGGGGTGTGGTTCACCGTGGGCTACTACATCCTGGGTGTTTGCCTGTTAATCGCGATGGTCGCTGCGGCTGTCTTGGGGTTGATGGAACGGATGTTCACAATTGACCGACATGGGAACTTTGGGAAAGCCGACGCTACACTCGAGCTTACTCACGTTTTGGACCGGAACATGTCAACGTCAAGAATAGGATTCACTTGGTTCCGAGGGCCCCCGGATGAGATCAACCGGCTACTGCTTTGGAACTTCATACTGCGCATGCTGCCCACTGCAGTAGCGAGCGCCCTCATTTTCATGTCCGTCATCTTCGACCGCTTCCATCTTTACACGCAGCCGCTGGCGGAGATGTGCAACGGGCCGAGCCCTGCGGAGAAGACCATACTACTCGACTACCTTACACTGTCGCCCCTCGCAGTGTTGCTCCAAGCCTGGAACCACCGCCATTGGAAAGTCCTGTACTTTGCCACGCTCAGTCTGCTCGGCCCACCACTCCAGCTCATCCCTGCCGGCATCTTACTCCTGACCAGCAAAGACGACATCATCTACGGCAGCTTCTCCAAGGCGCTCTTCATCTCCGCCATCGTGATCCTCTCAGTCTATCTCGCCTCGTACATCTTCGCCTACTTCTCGATTAAGCGCCGTTTCCCTCGCTGGGGCACCGGCCTCATCGACATCTGGGCCCTCTGCTCCTCCAGCCATCTCGCGAAATACCCCGAATTCTCGGAATGCGGCCCGGCCTGGACGAAGAAAGATCTGGCGGCGTCGCTGCAGCTGCGCTACGACGAGTTCTCGCTTGGACTTTGCACGGATGCCGATGGCGTGCAAAGGGTCGGATTCGACACCGCCTCTGTTGGAAGGGAGCACAAACAGACTGGCTTCGTGTCTTTCGTCAAGACAAAGGAGAAGGATCCGGTCGAGGTGGCTCATTGCTTTCGCTGCGCGGACAAGCCCGAGTTTCACAAAAGCGACGAGGCCAAGAGGCAGGCACTGCTGTTGAGCGGACACTATGGTCGGGGTTACAAGCAGCCGATAGATCAGGAGCGCGGGATTGGGATGCCCGAGTGATGATTCACACGTTTTTCACCGAGCATGGATAGATACTGTATGGAGCAATCACAACTGTTGACCAGACACTACCGATTTTTCATCATCGTGTTGCTTGTTCTTTTTCGAATCCGCACATACGGAGTGCTGCTTTAGATCATGTGTAATTTGGCCGTGATTCATAGCCTGCGCCGGCTCGGAGGTGTCTGATGATAGTGTCTTGAGTCATTCTCAATGTAGTAGTACAAGCCCGCACTGTGCGTCAGCTTGTAATGCAGTACGTATCTTCTATATCTCTATGAGTTCTATATCGATCAGTCACCAAGCGCCTAGTCTTAGTTGTACACATTCTCCAGAAGGTAAGCAATAGGCGCCTCGCGGTAGTTATCCACCTCAGTGTACGCAAGACCAGTGCTGTTGACGTCGAAAACAATATTGTCAGGCGCCGAGGGAGTGTAAAGCGGCCACTCGGTGGAGTTTGCAGACACTTGTGATAGATTCGGGTTGGTGTCGGCCATGAAGTTGACCCACTGGCGGCTCATCAAGTTGCTGAGCTGCTTGAAAGTCTCGGGCTTGTTCGTGAACTCCGAGGACTCCAGGTTGTAGAACACAAACGCCAATTCTTGGAAGTGGGTCGCTCCGAGAATGGGACCGATGCCGTTCACGTAGACGTTCCAGCGGTAAGAGTAGACGGGGAGGTCGGCTTCGGCGTAGGACTCGGCGAGGAGCCTTCGGCCGGCGTGCTGCTGCCAGTCACCTGCGAAGGCGGCCGCGCGCTTCCATTGGAGACCGTACTCGGAAGACGCATCGGGGCGTCCGATGAGAGATGCGGGAATGCCGACTTCGGGGTCGTCTGGGTAGAGTGAGGCGATTTCTTCGACTGTTCCATCGCTGAGGTCTAGGCCATCGAGATATGCTTCGAACTGGTCCGAAGTGTTGAGGCCCTTCTTGCCGTACGCGGTGCCCTCGTCGAAGTTATTTCCGAGCAAAAGAGGGACGTGGGCAAACTTGCCTTCTCTCAAGAGCTCAGTAGCCTGAGCTGTCATGAAGTCTCCGTCAATGACGGCGCTGAAGCCGGGAGAAGTCACATTGAGAGGTGTGGTGCCGTTGAAGACATCGTTAAGGGTCTGAGCTGGGAGTTCTCGAAGGCAGGTCAGGTGGTCCGCAGCTTCGGCGCATCCAGTCTTTGCGACGAGACTGTCGAAGTACGGCTGCCACGCGTCGGCGTCAAGGAATTTGGTGACAGGGCTACCGCTCTCGAGAATGGCCTTGTGGAACAGGTTGTCGTGTTTGCCGTCGTAAGCGACAAGCTGCATGCCCAACGAGCGGGCACCGGCAGACTCGCCCCAAACAGTTACTTGGTCGGTGTTGCCACCAAATGCGGCAACATTGTCTTGAATCCACTGGAAGGCCAGGCGCTGGTCTCTGAAGGCGACGTTGCCAGCACCAGCGGCTTGCATCTCATTGCTGAACAGGAAACCCCATTGAGCAAGGCGGTAGTTGATGGAGACGGCAATGATAGGCTTCTCCTCCTTGACGGATTGGTCGACGATATAAGAGAGGTTGTACCTTGGGTCGGCAGAGGCTCCGTTGACATAACTCTATTGTAACGGGGTCAGCGTGGCAGATGGGCGGTGATCCTGGCAAACTTACTCCTCCATGTACCCAGATGGACACCGGGAGATCATCTCCTGCGTCAACACCCGTGGGGCGAACGATGTTCAAGGTCAAGCAGTCCTCGGAGATCGGGTTGGACAAGGCAGCGGTATCAGCACCATAGCCAAAGCAGATGTTGCCGTAGGAGGTAGCATCGCGAGGCTCTTCCCAGGCCTCATCGAGAGCTTGAGGAGGCGCGAACCGGAGCGGACCAGTAGGAGGCTGCGCATACGGGATCCCGAGGAAGAAGTCCTGCTGGTAGTGGTCGTTACTGACGCCGAAGTAGGTTCCGTTATCCAGGTCGACGGATGGTGCGCAGATCTCGACATCGGGACCTGAGTCACTTGACGAAGCCTGATGACGAGGCGAAGGAGCAGCCAATGCGAGGGCCGGAAGTATCGCCAGAACAGCGTTAAGCAACGTGGAAGCCATATTAAACCTTGTTCAACAGCTCAATGCTATATGTCGATCAGATGGGCCAAAGGAAGAGGATGCGAAACAAAACGAAACAAAAGGCTTGCGAGCAAACGTGGCAGCAATGGGTTAAAGTTGTTCGATGCATTGGCTCGGGACGCCCGTCCTAGCGACGATCAGGTCTTGTGTAGCCGCATTTTCCTATACCAGAAGAGGAGTGTGAACCACGGGCATTAGCCTGTTCGAGTCTCATCTCAACGACACGGTAGTGGTGCCAAGGTGTTAGACGAACAATAGGTCCGACCATGGAGGGCTCATGTAATAGCCGACATGCAGTCAGGAAGCACCTCCGGCGTGTCGGCGATTGACACGGCAGGCATGGCGAATGGAAAGGCGTTGTTGAGATGAGTTTCTGGCAGACATGGTCAAGGTTTCGGCGGCGCAAGATTGAAGAATCCTTCGAGCCGGTAGAACGCCGGTGTGTCTCTGTCTCCAGGCCGGGGATCCCCACGTGAGTGTGGCGGAGGAGAAAAAGAGGAGACCTCCGACGAGCACGAGCACTTCGGGCTTGGAAACTTCATGTGGCGGGCTCACCGAGAAGGTTCGCAGTAGACTCACATCGGCTGGCTATTCCTGCCTCCTGCGTGGCGTGATTACGTTTGAGATTCTTTTTGCCGACTCTGCGGCCAGACACGTGCAATAATGGAATATACTGACAGAACATCGCAGGAGACCAGCAAACAATTCTGAATCATATCTGCGGCATATTTGTCCTGCCAAGAAGACCTTCTGAAGAGTCCAGACTCGGCGCACAAGTGTGTGCATCACCAGCAAGGATACCCAAGCTTGACACCCCGCGAGGAGCCCATGGATTGATAGTACCACGAACCGGGTGTCGACTCCCCTGGCCTAAGCGTATGCCGAGTGGCGGGTGGTCCGTGGATGGAAATCGGCGACAGCTCGTGTAACCCTAAAGAGGCACCACACACCACATGGAGGATGCAACACACGCTTTGCAACTCAGCCTTCCTCGCCGTTGTGTGCGTCAGCTCCTGCAGATCATGTGTCTGCGAGAGTATCTGAAAGCTTCTACCCGAGTCTCACATGGGAGTACCTTGGAAACTTTCCGCCACCTTGCGCAACTGGTGGGCTTATCTGCGTTCATGTATCTGACTTTGCCACAACCGTGTTGCCGTGTCAGACGAGATTGCACAACTGCAGACTTACGGCCTCAGCCCAAGGTAGAAGGTCGACTAGACATGCTGTCAAAATGACCGAATTTAGAGGAAACCGACATGCCCTATTCTCATTCTTCTCGCTTGTCATGCAGCGCAAGCGGCATCCTGAGACGAAAGATCGACATTGCTAGCTCTTAGTGAATAGACGAACTCTGGGCGATGTATGGTCACTTCACCTCTAAAGTTCGGTCAGACACTGTCAGCGTCCTAGGGCTTGCCTGTTCGAGCAGCGACACTGGCTCCCCGACTCCGTCTTCGGTAGACAGAGTTCATGGCATAGGGCGGTGTTCCGGATCAGCGAGTAGTGCGCTCAGTGACAGCCCTTTTTGCGAAAACGAAGGGGCCCTTGGTAATGGTTTGAGAGGTTACACGGGATGATGCTAAGTGTGGAAAACGGTAGGCCTAACATGGGGAGTCTTAGGATCAAAGGCTATCTGGCACTCTAAGGCTGTCAGCCTGGCTTACGATATGTATGTTTGACCTCGCTCTTCCTACTTTGCAGCTGCCTGTCTGGCGCCACACTTTACAATGGGCGACGAAAGAGGCACCCGCCTGAACAGCGTCCTCTGGTCACTGACAGGAGTCAGCGGAGTTCTACTATCTTTACGGATCTACAGCAAAATACGGAGTCGCAAGGGTCTCTGGTGGGATGATCATTTCTTGATCATATCCTGGGTGAGTAGTGCCTGTCTCCATCAAGTATGTGCTCTGTTTGACTAACCATAGTGTCCGTCTGCTGCAGCTATCCCTGGTCATCAGCGTCAGCATCAACACATACATCGTCTCGCTCGGCTTCGGCCGACACATCGACACCATCAGCGCTGAGGACCTCAGGACGATCAACCTCAACACCATTATGGTGGCGTGCTTCGGTATCATCGCGACAACAACGGGAAAGACCTCCTTTGCGATCACCTTGTACCGCATCACGGGGAGCCGCTGGGTCAGAGGATTTCTCATCTTCGTCATTATCACCGTGAGCATGATTGAATCTATGCATGCTCTCTCCGCTTGTGCTAAGATTTTCCACAGATCAACATATCCATGAACCTAATATGGATCTTCGGCCTTGCGAAGTGTACTCCTCTCGAGCGTGTATTCGACAAAAGCGTACCCGGAAAATGCTGGGACAAGACTAAACTTGTCCACTTCCAACTGTTCGCTTCCTGTAAGGTTTCTGATCTCTCATCTGACCGTACACTTACTGACCATCTTCACAGACTACTCGGCAATCTTGGACTTCGTCCTCGCTCTCCTGCCATGGCAGATCCTCATGGGGTTGACTATGAAAAGACGTGAGAAGGTCGGGGTGGCCATTGCAATGAGCTTGGGTGCTGTGTAAGACTGCCTAGGGGATCCACACAAGATGTTCCAGCTTACTGATAACTCACAGCGCCGGAGCGACAGCCATCGTCAAATGCGTGATGGCCCCTTCTATGACCAACCCCGATTTTACGTATGAACGTGTTGACCTCACCATCTGGACTCTGGCCGAGCCCGCGGTATCAATCATGGCGATATCTATTCCTGTCTTGTAAGTTACTTTTCCCTTTCATCGCCCGCCTGACCAATGCGGCCCAGGGACAATAAAACTGACAAAAACCAGGAGAATGCTCTATCACGAGATCAAGGCCTCAAGCCAGCGGAGCGGCGGCGGCCGCGGCACCGGCAGACTAAATTCGGTCGAGCCGCACTTTTCAATCAACGGAACAAACGCAGACAGCGGGAAGTCGAAGTCCTTCGGCTTCGGCGCCAAATACGGCCGGGATCATGTCAGCATCATGTCAGCAGAGTCACAGGAGGCATTGAAAGAAGCAGAAATGGGTCAGGTCGGACAACACCAGGGCAGCCCGGGTGGCATCATGAAGACCGATGAGTTCAGTGTACGAAAAGAGCGAATTGCTGGGTATGGCGATGACGAGTCAATAGAGCTCTCGTCCATGGCCCAGGCTAGGTCGAAGACATGATGTTATGATTTATTGTACAACACGTGTAGTAATGATGCGATGCAAATTAATACAACTAATCTGCGTTCAAAGTAGTCGGCCGATGGTCAGTCGAGCGGTCCCAATCTACGATCAGTAACGTGACACGCTTCCGGTTGCAATGAGTCGAATGCCAGCCAAGATACATGTATGCAAGCCGCATAGATACATTTGAATTCCGAGACAGAAGACAAAACAATTGGAATTGGTCGTTATCAAGAGAGGGCTCAGATGTGCTGCACAAAAAAGAGGACTTCACCAAATTGACAGCCTCGGCACCGGTCGGGGCCCGCAATACCCGCGCCAGGCACTTCACGTTAGACGAGGCCGCATCATCAAACGACAACAACAGACATACATGTAGAATTTACCAACACAACCATCTCTGTCCCCCTCTCGCCCCGCTCCACACACTCACAATGCCTACCAGGGTGCTCGTCGTTGGCGCAGGCGCCGTCGGCGCCTTCTACGGCTCGCGTCTCGCTTTCGCTCCAAACGTCCTCGTCTCCGCCCTGTGCAGATCAAACTACAAGGCAGTCAAATCAAACGGCTTCAAAGTCACGTCGCCACAGTACAAAGACTACACATTCAAGCCTGAACACACCTTCTCAAGTCCGGAGGAAGCCAAGAAGGCTGCTATCGGATGGGACTACCTGCTTGTCTCTACCAAAGCTTTGCCGGATCTCGGAGACGACAGCGCTCTTCTCGAAGGTCTCGTCGGAGACAACACAGCTATCGTGCTGGTACAGAACGGACTTGGAGTTGAACAGCCGTATCAGAAGCGATTCCCCGAGGCCAGCATTCTCAGCGCGGTGACTATTGTCAGTGCCGCTCAACCCAGTCATGGTCATATCGCCCACAATCGATGGACACGCATATCAATCGGTCCATTTTTGCCACACCTCGACAGTAACAGTCCCAAGAGCACCGACGATGACGCCACCAAACAAACCGCCGCATTTGTCGAACTGCTCAAGCAAGGTGGCATCTCCGATGCTGAAGCCTACGACCACGCCGGCCTGCAATTCGTTCGCTGGCACAAAATCGCCATCAACGCTGCCATGAATCCATCCTCCACTCTTTCGGGTGGCAGCACAAACCAAGTCATGTCCAATGATCCCGAGCTATCTCGCCACCTGCTGGGCGTGATGAACGAGGTTCTGGAAACGGCGCCTAAGGTGCTCGGAAAGCCACTGCCAGCACACCTTGCAACCGCAGAGAGGATCCTTGGCAGCACAAAGAAGAATGCTTCTGGTAGTAAGCCCAGCATGGCAATCGACTGGGAGCAGGGAAAGCGGATGGAGCTGGAGGTCATCCTTGGGAATCCCATCAGGATAGCAAGAGAGAAAGGCTTTGAGATGCCTCGGCTGCAGAGCTTGTATGCTTTGCTGAGGATGGCGCAAGAGAACCGCGAACGAGAGAGTAAAAGTAAGCTTTGATGTGATGACGCTGTTTGCGATAAGGCTCACACCTTCAAGAAAACCTCACACTAGCGATGGTGTCATGAGAACGGCTCACTCACGAAATAGACATGCTGTGCTACAGCACACGACGACACATTGTACAAACATGTTCCAGGCATGTGCCAACACGTCATCGTCGATTCGCTCGCTTCATGTCACCTCACCTGGAATATAGAGGATGCCCATGCCCATGCCCATTGGCATCCCCGTGGAGGTAAGTGGGGTGTGCCGCTGTCTGGTGTCTGACTTCATTCAAGGTGCCGTGACCACTATCTGCAAGCATGTGATGTTTGACGGCATCACATAGCGACTCAACACATGCCGCAGCTTGCTCATGAAATGTGAACATTGACTCACTACTTTCAGTACTCACAAGGCAACTCCACTTCCCGAGAAAAAAACCAGATGCTGATATCACAGTTCTTTAAGTCTACTCTGACCAAACATTCATGCTACCCGCACAAAGACACGGTTTCAACACCGCTGACACTTCCGTGCTTGCATTGGCATTCAGCTCCTAGCTGGTTCACGAGATTTCATCGCACGTTCACGTGTAGTCCGAAGCGCGTGACCTGTTGCTTGCTAGCGCGTCGCGGCGAATACCTACCTCGACCACCACCTCATCCATCCTCATCTTCTCTACACACCACCATCACTTCACCCCACTGTACTGATTCCTCTGTAGTCCAGTCGGCCTACTTCGACCCACTTCTTCCTTCCTTCCTTTCTCTCAGCACACTACGGTGGCTCGAGCAAGACCTGCAGCCCAGTCGGCCTTCTCTGACACACTTTTTCCTTCCATTCCCTCAAGGCACTGAGGTACCTCGAGCAAGGCCTGCTCCCCCGAGCACAGCATGGCTATCATCAACTTCGACGGAGAAAAGAGACGCGATACCAAGGAACCACAGACGACCAAAGACGAACTCTTGAGACCGCCGCCTCCGGCATCAACCTCAGCTTTTGCACCAGATTTGACCACAACTCGTAGCGCTCCAGGCCTGAACGAGCTTCACTCCGGTAACCCTACATGGAACTTCAACGGCATTGGTGCCAGTGCATCGCCATCGTTGAATGAGATTGCTCAGGTGAAGCAGGAGATGGCAGCGATACCGGTTCCGGAGAGAGGAAGTCAAAAACGTCCGCGCGCTCCCACCGACGCTCCCCAGCCACTGAGCGAGCGAGCCATGAAGAGGGCTCGACAAACCTCCGATGAAAGATTTGGTCGCAAGACTGGAGTTATCGACCTCACTCTAGACGAGAGTTCCAGCGAGGAGGAAGAAAATGCCCAGCCACCTCCCGAGCGCCAGTTCGTTCCTGGAGCCAACGACATACTGAACACATCCCACTTCGCCAGGCGTCAGTCGCCGAGCCCGCCGCGTACTTTCACGACTGGTCTCAACCCCATTCCTGCGCACCGCAGACCGGCGCCCATCGTCCATCGCTCGAAACCGCCGATCAAGCCTGGAAACCGCCGACAAAGCTCCAAGCTGGCCTCTCCCAACCCTACAAGTCGCCCTGTCTTCAACCGTGCCTCCCGACCGATCACCCCTGCCAACAACATCAACACCACCAGCCAGAGTAACTCTTCCATCAGCGGCTCTACTCAGTACTCACAGCGGGCTCCCGTTGACCCATCCACTGCCAACTCGAGCACCACTCCCGTCGTACAGAAATCGGCTGGGCCGTTTGTTGACGACGACGATGACGACAGCGATGAAGAGCCGGCAAAGAAACGCTCCAGGGGAGCAGTCCCTCGGACAAGCGTTGCGAGACTCACGGATCGACCCAGGTACGACACTCCCGTCAGAGCCAATCTCGCCAGCATGCTGGCAGAGAGCAGATCGATGAGGGAGAGAGCCAGCGGGCAACTCTTCGGAGAGACAGGAGGCCTGGCCAGTTCACCGCTCGCCAACGACTCTGGCCAGATGGACATCGATGACCCCGAAGTCTCGGAGCAGCAGTCTGAAGATCAGTCTTTTTTAGGAGTTCCGCGCCGGTAGAGGCACCTGAGGCGTGGCAGATTGAACCTGTCCAGTCGATCGAGACTCCTTCAGCAGTGCACCCGCAGCAGCTGCAGCAGATTGAAGAGACTCGTGAACCTCCGGCGCGGAAACTGCAAGACAATCACAAGAACACTATGCGCGGCGATAGCCATCATTCCACGGTGGCAAAACATACCCACACGCAGTCTGACATAGCTTCGAAAAGGCATCAGACAATCTCAGCATTCCATCCGTCTACCAAGAGCGGAGGGCAAGAACGAAATGAACAAACCAGCAAACTACGTGACGAGAAGGATCTACAGGCCCTGTTCCAGAAGGGGCAAAAAGGCAACAAGACTCTGAGCAGCGGCTCGCGGGCTCTCAAACAACATTCAAACCACCTTATGAAAGATTCTGGACCTCACAAACCTCGTGAGTCGAGATTCTCCGACAAACAGCATGTACACCACACGGCGACAAGTTCCGGATCCGAATTAGGGAAAAGACTCAAAGCCAGTGTCCCTACACCACCACAATCGCGTGAGCACCCGTCCTCACACCGGGTGCAAGCACAACCGCACACCCAGATTCCTCCATCATCTTCGTCGTTGTACAAGCAAGCGCAAAAAGATAAGGAAGCAGACCTCGCAAGAGTGTTCAAAGAAGAGCAAGAGCAAGAGGAAGCCTCGCTTTGGAGCGATCGCAATGTGGCGACGTACGAGCGCGACCTTCCTGCTTCAGTGGCGGCGAGGCCGACCAAGCCTAAAACTGCCGCTGTGTTTATCCCTACGAAGCCGCGACAGCAGCCGCATTCGCAAATCACTCCCCATGCCAAACTCCCGTCCTCTGCGTTGAAAAAACCAGACACAGTCGTCGGGAAGCTGATAACGAATGGCAAGCGTGCTAGGGAGAAGCAAGCTCGGGCGCAGCGTGATCTTGCGGCGGATGATGAGGAAGACTTGCCGAAACAGAGAGAGAAACCTGGCAAGTTCTTCGGAGGGAATGTACATCACGAGCACAGAGAATATTCAGCTGCGACAGCGGCATCGATGTATCGGCCGTCTCACCACGACAACAAGACGCCGACGCAAGATACTGCCAACGGTAACGACGCGAAACCATCTCTGGTACATGGCGCTCCCTCTAGCTCCAACAACCTTCCCGGCATCCATCCTGGTAGCCTTCCATCGAGCAGTGGCCTCGACTATGTACCCAACAATGACGAGAAGTTTGATCCGACCGACCAGCAACCTCCCCCCGAAGGTCCCTTCTCCCTCAACGGCGCAGCCGGAGTCCGCGCAATCGAGAAGATCATCCCGCCACCTCCGCGCCGTACCATGGAGTTGCCTTACGAAACTAGTACCTCCTCCCGAAACACAGTCGAGAGGTTCATGGGCAAGAGCAGCAAGCATCGGGCAAAGACAGCCGGACTCCACGAAGGCTCCCCATTCCCCAAATCCGCCGCCCCAAAAGCCCAACTCTACATCACAGCCAACGATCTGCACCTCTACAAATGGCGGCAAGAGAAGCTGATCTGGTCCGCAACGCGCGACAACTGGAGCAAGCTGCCCGGCGCCGATGCCTATCTTAACCGGTCCGAGGATTCTATACGAGCGCACTTCAGGGCGGTGTCGAAACTCATCGATGTCGACGAGGTCACGCAGGAGTTGTGCACTTCCGTGCTGGAAGGGGTTGAGGGGACGGAGGAGGAGTTGAACCGCATTGTTACTGAGGTGCAGCAACGACTGCAGCAGCAGACTCAGCCGGAGCTGGTGCTGGGAACCGGAGGTTTCCAAAAAATCACCAGTGGGAAGAATGCTGCTGGTGTCAAGCAGGAGGCTGTGAGACAGCAGCAGCAGGTCTCAGGTACATTCCAGCAGCAACCGTACGCCGGTATCACACCTGCGAGCCCACCGCTTGCAATTGCCGCCACCTATCCTCCGAGTCCCCTCCGACCAACAGCAGGAGGCAAATTCTACGACGCGACCACCTTCCAAGCCTACCTTACCCACGTCGCCGAAGCCCAAGCCCAGGCCCAAGACGCAGACTCCGAATCCGACGCGGACTACATCGACCTCCAAAACCCGCGCGAAGCCTCCCCCGTCTGCGCCGCCGACACCGTGCAATGGGAGTACTTCCTGCAGCGCCGCGACTTCACAGCCGAAGACCTCGCCGCCCTGCCCGTAGACCCCACCACCTTCCTCGACGAAGTCCAAGTCGAGGACGACAACAACGACAACAACACAGACGAAATCTACAACCCCTCGATCCTCTGGAAGACCTACGACCACCCTTTCCGCGCCCTGTCAGACGCCAACGCCGAGGGCGCAAAGTTCGTCTGGTCCACTCCGCTGGGCGCCCCGCAGACGTACGATCCAGCCGGCGTCATCAACTTTACATGCCACCCTGACGCTTTCGCCATGTCGACCTTCAGCCTGAAATCCTCGCTAGGGTTGTCGCAGGTGCGCGTCGGGCGCAGGCTGCTGACGTACAAGGACCACGTGTTCCCCACGAGGGGGCAGAAGGCGGGGTGGATTCCGCGGGTGATGTGGTGTGTTTTCGTCACAGTCCGGGACGACAGCAGGGAGGGCGAGTCGTCGTCGATCTCGCAGAACAAAGTCGTCAGCTCCCTTGCTCTGGCGAACTCCAACGCCATCGACGAGTGGTTGAGGCTCACCCTCAAGATCCGGTCCGCGAACCTGGACCAGAGGAAGATCGAGATGGAGTCGGCCAAGAGCGCCCTTCTGCAAAACCTCGAGACGATCGGGCGCGGCGGAGATGAAGACGACGATGGCACTGGCGAGAGGGCGAAGTACTTCCATGAAGTATTGGTTGAGGAGCCTGTCGAAGGCGAGGCCGGGAGGGGAAGGAGAGTCGAGGTCTTCGTAAAGGAGCTTGTGTTGGAGGGACCGAGAAACTGAAGGCAAGTGGCGCCTTCGTTCGGTCTACGATTTCAAAGCAGGACGGTGCACAGCACCGTACTTGGGTGCCTTTAGCTCTTGGATGGATAGGTACCAGATAACAAATCCCAAGAATTTCATTAAAACTCGTGGACTGTCTTCTTGCTTATACAGTCCAAGTAGGTATCGAATGTGAAGAATACAACTCCAATGTGGTAAGCTCGTGATGTGTAGAAAGGAGCAAAATGAAGATCCGTAAGAGTGAGATTGACACATTGGCATCACACAACTACTACCTACCTATCCCGCGCTCTGAGAAAAACCACTTCTGATCTCAAGAGCGTCAAAAAAAAAAGGTCGGCCCCGATCAACAGCCGTTCGGTTAAGTAGGTACGCCGTGACTTCGATTTTAATATCCGCAAGGCCGGCCCTCGCTACACATCTCACAAGGCTGAAGGAAGCGAAGCGAACGCAGTGCAACGACGCGGTGTAACGCAAAACCCAAGTCCGACCTCACTTCACCTCCCCAAAGGATCATACAGTAAAAGATAAACAGATAAAGTAAATCGCCTTCTTTTTGTACTTCATTAATATGCACATGTTAGGATATCGGTCCTCCCACTCTGGGGTATATATAGATTCAACTCCAATCGCCAAACTCAAAAAATCACCCCTCTAAACAATCGAAGGCGCCCTGCCTCTGCTCTGGGCGCGGGCGTCCATATGCCTGTGCAGACCGGTGGTCGGGATCGGCTTCTCGACTCGCAAGACGAGCTGCAGAGCCAATTCGAGAGGTTGCAGGAGCAGCCACACGCGGTTGCAGAAGAAGGACAGAGTAACTGAGATGGTGGCCACAGCAGCGTCGAGCCAGAAGTGGTTTGCGGTCGTGACGATGATGAGCAGGACGAGGAGCGGGTAGGCGAAAGCCGCGAACGCGTAGACAGCGCTGACCATGGCCGACAGGCGCGATTGGCGGCGGGCTTTGCCGAGCAGGGCGGAGATGACGCCCGAGTGGTAGAGGAAGGTGGAGCCGATCGTGAAGGCGTAGGTGAAGTGCAGCGAGGGCATGGCGGCCAGCTGGTTGACGTTGCCGGCTTTGACCCAGACGCTCTCGGCGTTTTCTTGGCGGACGGTGTCCTGGAAGCCGTAGGACTCGGGGAGGAGGCGGGGCGGCATACAGGGGTAGAAGGCGAAGACGAAGAAGGCGGCGAAGTTGGCGAGGGTCATGGTGCGGCGGGCGAGGGTGTAGGTGTTGTGATTCGGCGCGACGTAGTAGTACCAGGAGAGGAAGCTGGGATTGCGGTTAGTATGTTGGACTGCGGTTGTAAGCAACACTGAGAAGGCGAAACTTACGCAACAGTTCCAGGAATGTGGACAAGAGAGTACAGCTGGTTGAATGCCGTGAGGATGTTCTGGTGGTTCTCAAGGAAGTACTTCTGGACTCCGACTTCGGTGAAGGGGAAGAAGACGCTGAAGATCGACTCGTGCTCGAACCACAGGATATCAAGAGCGTGCTTTTGTGCGAGCTCGGTGACCTCGTGAGAGCCTTGCAGAGCGTACATGTGCGCAGCAATCTTCTTGGTCATGGTGTAGACGACGTAGTTGAGAGCCCAGTAGAACATCTCAATGAGGAAAGGGAATTTCTGCAGGATCCTGCTGTGCAAGTGTCCGGAAAACCTGGAGGTGTCCAGAGGGATGCCCCAGATTGTCTGTCTCTGTCCCAACCAGGCGGTCTTCTCGTTCCGTGCTGCTTCGCTCATGCTCTCGGCATCGCTGTCCTCGTCCGAGTGCGATAGAAGGCTATCGGCTGAGTGTGATCGTTCGTTTGTGGCGCGACGCTTCTTCGGGAAGATGCTGAAGTCTCGGTGTCGGTTGATTATGAGGGATGTGACCATGATGGTGACGACGATCTGTAGTGTTGTTAGGGCAAGTCTCGTGGCGTGAAGTGGAGGATGGTGCATACCAATGGCTCATACCATTCGCGAGACTGCGATTGGGCCTTGCCCAGAGAGGGTGGTGGTGTTGAGCTCATGATGTGTGTGTGTGTGTGTGCTGAGGGAGAGCGAGAGAGTGAGGTCGGGTGTTGCGTGATGTGTCCCAGGTACCGTGGACAGGGTGTTGTTGAGGTGGGCGAGATCAAGCAGCAGACATTAATGGTGGTGCTAATAGGTGTGGGTTGAGAGCGAGCGACAGTTGGCAAGAAGGGAGTAAACGAGAGTAGGTGGTAAAGTAGATGAGGTTGTGAAGAAAGCTTGAGAAGTGTTGAAGGAAGGAGCAACGCTGGAGCCTTGGGTAGGGCTTGGAAGGAAGGTGCGTGTGAGTGATGGAGAGGAGTGTTAGTGTCAACATCCCCTTGTCCTGGTCGTTAACAGTGCGCCGTTAGCCGTCAATCTAGCAGCCAATTCCCATTCGCCATTCCCATTCTCTCTCCGCAGTGATTGGCACGGCATCTTCGGAGTCAACCTCTGAACCATCTCTCACATCTTGTTGCTGAGCTTGAGCTTGTCACTAAGTTACGCGCGTTAGTTGTGCGTGTTATTCCAAGCACAAAGGCTCCGGTGAGCTGCCCGGAGCTTCATCTCGGAGCGGCAGAAAAGTGGCTCGGCCAGCTCAACGCTAAGACTCTCGAAAAGAAAATGGAGAACTTGGCTTCGAGGGGCGAGGCGGACGATAGGGGATCGCCTTGTGGTTGTTGCTGTTGCTGTCTCGCCTCTCTCCACAAGGCTGATGGTGTTTGCAAATCTCATCTGATCGGATAGCAGCAGTGATCAGTGGGAGTAGGATCCTCGCGGCAATCGGCAGCCACCGACGTCGACCAATTAATCTATTTGTTTCCCATCAGGAGTGGGCGCACGCGACCAGCTGCTTGCAGGAATGCGGCATCTCGCGAATGGATGCGAGACTGCGGCGACGCTATCACAGGCAGGTGGCTTTTCGCTTGGCCGAAGGCGCGGGAAAGCTTGTCTCTAAGCGAACCAAACGCCGATTTCGTGCACAGCACAGCCTCAATCACACCTGTGACCTCACTCCAGTTCCGAGAACGATCAAACGCATCCTCATCCGACTTCCTAATCATCACAGCCATCCTCCACCTCTAGGCACGCGCTATAGCGTCTACTTCGTCCGCTACCATTTCTGCTAGCATTCATCTGAGAAAGACCGCCCGCCATTTCGTCTTCAACAGATTAGGCGGTTCCGTCGATCATTCCCATCCGCCGGCGCAAACTCTCAGCAACGCCTACGAACTTTGCTGCGTCTCCAAACTCTCCATTCAGCTCGGATAATGCCATCGCGAACGCGAGGTCCGGGCATCCATGCATGATACATCCCTCTCCACCTGTATACATACATCCGACGTCCTTCGGCTGTGCAGCACTCCGCTTCCGACATACCAAGCAGGCGAACGGAGACGGGCAAGCCCCATAGCCGCCAAAGTTGCGCGATATCTACTCGGAGATAGCGCGCGTGCACTTATTGAGCGCGAAAGCAAAATGTAACGCTACGCGCGCTCGCCATCACAACAACAACAGGAAGAAGTGTGATCTTGAGATTGGTGATCTTATCATTAATATCCATCTCCATCTCACGTTTGGCGATCTTAACCTTCACTGCTGCTGTCCTTGCCAAATTATTGCTGGATAGATGGAACAACCGGGCACCACTATCACGTGACCGGAGAAGCCCTAGCAACGAAGAACAACCCAACCCCGCCTCTTCCTTCGCTCCCATCCCTTGATCCTGCGGTGCTATTCTCAGTATACATCTGCTAACATACTGGCTAACCATGCATGCCTACGCCTCTATCACTTACACTAAGTGATGCGCAGCGACGTAGCTGAGCTGAACAAGATCTACGATTGCGATCAAGTCTATATCCGCGGATGGCATATGCCAATGTTTGCAGCATCTCACTGGAACCGGCATTTTTATGATATACCGAAAGTGAGGATACTGCCGCCTGGTTTACTGAAATACCAAGCTGTAACCTGCAGATTCTTTTGAGTATCTCGCCGGCATACGTATTATCTTGACATGCGGAAACTGCTGATACCACCATATACATCCCGCTGTGTCAACAGACTCTACCTTAGCATGAACTGCTGGTCGAAGGATCCTCCGAAGGATTCTGCTAAGAACTTGGAAATCATCGTTGCTCTTGCACGATCGCGAAGAGGCTGTGAAGTGGCGCAGCTGCGTCAGTCGTCCTTCATGACACCTAGCCCACAAGTGCCATAGGGAAGCGTGTCTTCCACATCTCGTAGTACTGGACACGCTTCATAATCAACGCCAGCGTCCACCATCCAACCACCCAGGTCAAGCGATCCACAATCATCAGTACCCCGTCTCCGCCAACATCCCATCCCTCCCTCGCCGCCCTTTCGCCCTGCATAATAGCGTCGAGCCATAGACTCTGGCAATGTTGTCAGGCAAGGTTGTCAGACAAGAAGAGGCGGTAGGTTCCTTGCTTTCCAGAAGCGGTTTACGCCTGTGGCACTTACGTCTCTCCAAAGTGATGCCTCAAGGCGTGCGACAGCCTCAAAGGCATGTGACGGTGAGTCCCTCGCTTGGCACGCGACGCTCTCGAAGTCATGCTCTTGAAAGCACGCCAATAGACACCAAGTCGAAGGCGCACGAGGCTGGACGGTGAGGATGGCCTCGAAGGCAAAGTGTCTCTGAGGCGAAGGGTCTCGGAGGGGTCGAAGAGCTCGAGTAGCGACATTGGATAGGTCAAAGTAGGATATGTGGTGGATGTTGCGAACCAGTGAACATCAAAACGCTGATACTCGCTCCTTTTGTTCTTGACATTTCCAACTCACACAGACTATCGTGAAGAGATCAAAGCTGCCAATGGCTCTACTGCTGTTCCACTCCGTGGAGAGCGGGAAAAAAACTTGTCTTCTGGAAATATCTGTCATCTCAGCGGCAAAAAGAATGATTTTGATACGCGAAAGTCGCTGATACAACAACATAGCAACACAGGGACCATGGAAATCCAGCACCAGAGTATTGTCCCAAAGTCAAAAGAAGCATCTCACTGGCCAAGGCACTCTGAACGACCTCTGGAAAAACGAAAAAACACCACCCTCTGGTCAAAAGTTTCGCTGTCTGTCTGGCTGGCTGCCGAGGGTACATCCGCTCTAGTTTTTTGTGAGAGATGGAACGTATCCCGGGGCTTGATTGTAGTCGTCGCCGTCGTAGCACCAATCCTGCTGCTGCTGCTGCTGCTGCTGCTGCTGCGCCAAAGGTTGTTGTTGTTGATATTCGTAATTCTCTTCGGGATGATTGGTTGATGCTGGGGGCGGCTCTCAAATCTCGATTACCTAGACAGCAAAGAAAAAGAAAAATCCGGAATGCGGACAACGCGATGAGTCGCTCGCGCAGCGTTCCGATCGTTGTTGTTCTCTGTCTACTTGGGTGGTTTGAGCAAGTCGGTCGAATTCTGATAATCGGGCTCGTGTCTTTTCGGCATGGAATTCATGCCCTGTCTTTCTTCGTTCTTCGTTTCTTCAACGAGGGCGCGCGGGGGGGGGGGGGGGTTTTGGGGAGGGGGGGGAAGAAAGGAGGGAATGGGGGTGGGGGGGGGGGGGGGGGGGGGGAGGGGAGTGTGAG
>QZFA01000223.1:0-37927 GCA_003614995.1 Cladosporium phlei | reverse complement strand
GCTCGACGGGTTCGTCCTGCTCGGCGGGTTCGTCTTGGGGTGCTGTATCCAGAGTAGAACTCTCAGTGTCAGGTGCGGCATCTTCTCTGGTTACGTGTTGAATATCACTGATCAGTTCTGCGAGCTCGCCTGGCGGACTGGTCTGCGGATCCATCTCAGGCGTCTCATCTCGAACCACGAGCTTGGCGTCTTCCAGATCAACAGCTGTGCGACCTGCTGGGACGGGGGTCTGCGTCTCCTGAGGAGCGCCGGCCTCAGAGTCGACTCGTTGAGATAGGAGAGATTTTGTGAGTGTCTTTTGCTGACTTTGCAGACCCTTAGGCTTTGGAGTGCGTTTGACCGGGGTACGTGGCGGTGGTGGAATGACCTCTCTCACGTACCATGAAAGTTCATGGAGTCGATTTGATCTGAATACTGCGATCTTGGCCTTCTTTGCCCGTCCTGGCTTTTTGAGGCAGCGCTTCTTTAGCTCGATGGCGCCGGGTGGGTTGATCTCAATAGAAGGTTTCACAACCACGATCGGTGCTTGTTCAGGCTGGTCATAAGATTTGTCGGCTGTTTGCTGTTGCGCCTGTTCCGCAGGGGTAGATTCTTCCGCCTCCTTGTGCACAGGTTCTGTTTCTGTGACCGTGGCCTGTGCTGGCCGAGCTCGCTTTCTGGACACGGGAGAGCCATCAAGCGCTGCCGACTGAGCTGGACTTTCACCTTGCGTTGCTGGCGTCTTGGGCGTTTTGGGCGGTTGTGCATCAGGCGCAGACTTACGCGGTCGCTTTTTGCGGGTCGATGCAGACTCCTGTTGCGGTTCTGCAGCCACCGCAGGCTCGTTCTCTTCGTTTCCCTCGGCGCTGCCAAGATCTGCCTGGACAGCTGTGCGTTTCTTCGCAGCTGAGGCTTTGGTCTTTCGTGGAGTGGCAGTGCTTGGTGTTGTTTCGGTGGCACCGGGATCGGTACCTTCTTGTTGAGCGCTGCCTGTTGGCGTACCATCTTCTGTCTGCTGCGGCTTTTTCTTAGGACGACCAATCTGTTTGCCAGTAGGTTTGATGCGATGGTACAACATAGACCCAGGTCTCGTGCCAGCCTTTGCGTTGCGGCGACACTCTTCGAGAGTCGCAACTCCGTTTTGTCCAACGAAGAACCTGGGATTGACCCTAGGGAAACCCCATTCGTCGAGATCAGGTTTGGCAGACGCGGCGGCTTCAGCTTTTTTCTTGCTAGACTTTGCCTTGCTGTTACCATCGACACCGAAGACGCCCTCCCAGAAGGCATCGCCAATTTCCACAGCCTTGACGAAGTTTTCGTATGTACGATATTGGAAGGTCGGTTGTTTTCCCCTCTGGCCCGTGTCCTTGACGATGCTCAGGTAACGAAGATGAGGCGGCTGCGAATATTGCCAAAGATCTGTCAGCTTGACAAGCATCTCGTCCATTGCTCTCTTCCAGAACTGGCCAATGCATTCGTCGTAGAGCTCGCCGGAGGATGTTCCCGCGATGCCCGCAGCTTGGATCCGGTTGTACATGAAGTTCGGGAAAGGAACATCCGGTTCCCACAGAGGCGGCGAGCGGTGCAGGTAACCTTTCGGATTCCCGGATTCGCCGTCAAGCTGGGCGATCTCTGCCTCTTCGTCCTCGTCCTCGTCTTCTTCAAGTGTCCCTGATTCTGTGTATTGTGCGATCAGAGCTGGACTGATGAGCTTGCTTCGTTGCCAATCACTCCTCATGAAAGCAATGCGATCGATTTCTGTGGGTTCGCGAACAAGGTGCAGTGACCGAACAGATTTCATGTCAGCATCAGGCTGACTAGCAGGCGCTTCCACGCGAGCTGTGAGTTTTCTTAGGCAGCCCACGTTGGCAAGACGTCGAACGCAACGGTGGAGCGCGCGAGTTTCAAATCGTTTCCCGTTGATCCCGAGACCGATCCTGATATCTTCGAACGCCATGATGTTGTCGTTTTCCTTCAGCATGCGCATGACCTCGTCAAACCACAAGTTGTACTGAATGATCACTGAGCCAGTAGGCGCTCCTTCGTCTTCGGGCATCTCATTGTCGCCAGCGAATTTCTTCAGCTTGAGCAAGCTCGTCTTTGTTCCACGTGCAATGACATTAGTCTTGATGATGTAGCCGTTCTTGGAAAGGTTGTCGGTTCGCTTCGGGAGCGATCTCTTGTCTTGTCCTGTGATTTTCGTGACATCGGGTTGAAGGACGCCCTTGGTCCCATGTGCAGCAACCACGCTGAGAGCTTGGAATTCGAGAGGTGGAATGCGTTTGTAATCGATGCCATGACCGGCAATTGCGTACCATACTCTATCCTCGCCAGTGCAGAGTCGTTGGTTCCGATACTTGCCGAGTTTGGTGCCGTCGATGGCTTGCGTCTCGCCTTCGTCGACGGCTGACTCTGTCGCAGTGCCCGAGTGAGGTTCGACATCGACTGTCACCTCCGGATTGCGCGAAACCCATTGCCAGACGAGCTCCACGAAGCTGTCGTCGATGATTGGGTCATTGTCTGGCGGCGCCTCGGACAGCAAGAGACTGTCTGCATCTTCTATGGGTTGCGATGGTTCTTTTGAGCTCGATTGGGTCGAGTAAAATTGACGGACAGCATCGCCGAGTTCTTTAATTCCCAGGCCTGTTCAATTGTTAGGTTAAGTTCGAGGTGTGGGCGTCCGCATTTGCTTTAATCGTAGGGCGGCGGAGTTCACTCACCTCCGGTGCCCGCGAGCGCGATGTCGTACAGCAAGCGCTCTACAAGCCCGTCAAATCCCGAGGCCATGTTTTCGCATTATTGTACGCGAGCCGCCTTCCTTGTTTCGTTATAGAGTGGCGCCTCTCGGTAGGTATGCAAAGCACTGGTTCGACTCCTAGGTGCTGCAACAATCGCGCAAAAATGGGAGAAGTGGAGTCGAGTTTTGGTGGGTAAGTGGCAGGTGCACAGCGGGGGATTTCTGGAGCAGGAGCAGATTGGATTTGCGTCGTCATGATTGGTCAGATTTGACTTTACTGCCTGAGGCACCTCTCTTGACCCATCACTAAAAACTCGCATTCAATCACTGAACCCCATTGCATCTTGTTGCTGTTACTTACATGGGATCTTTGATTGGGATTGATGAGCAGCCTAAGTTTGGTCTTTCTCTGATTCCAAATCATTGGATGTGGTTACGGTGGCATCGATCGATTGTGAATACAGAAACGCAATTCAAGAAGACACTTTTCGAAGAATATACTCAGCACCAAATCCTATCTCTTGAGAGACTTCCGAAGACACATGTGAGTCGACATCTAAGGCCGATTACAAAACACCCGTGAACGCGCCTCAACTCCTCGCTAAAGACACCACGAAAACAACATGCAATGTTCAATCGTATCGCGCACGCTTGCCATCACGCTCGTCTTGTCCATCTCCATTCTCCCTCCTCCGCCGCTCACCGACAGGCGCCGCATTAGCACCCGTCCGATCACTGCCACCATCTCGAGGATCGTCCGGCTTAAATCGATCGTCAAGGCCATTGTAATCCTTCTTCTTGCTCTCATAAGATCCCCATCGACCCGTGTCCTCAGACTTCAAATCCGAGTATTTCGTCCTGCCCTTCTTGCCGAGCTTGCTCATGTCCCTGATCCGCATGTATTCGGGCAAGACTTCCTTGCTGCTAGTCTCGTCTTCGAATCGCGCACCAGCCAGATCTCTGTTCAAAGCCGCTTTTACTTCCTCGTCCTGCTCTTCGTCGCCCTGGAAGAAAGCGCCTTTGTGGAAGTACTTCTGCATGTAGGCCATCTTGCTCTTGCCCTCCTGCTCGTCCTTTTGCGCTTCGATGTAGGCCTTGTCTTCTGCTTCGCGTTCCTCAGCAGTCAAAGCCCGTCTGCGCTCGATCTCTTCGCGCTCCTTTTCTTTCTCTTCGATCGCAAGACGATCGCGGCGTACGCGCTTGAGCTCGCGCAGTTTCCATGCTGCGTACTCGGCTTCGTGGTCCAACCCGTCTGTGTCGTCTACCTCCTCTTCGATGTTGTCTTCGTCGTCCCACGCTTTCTTCCCTGCTGCGCGCGCGGCCTGGTCTCGTTCCATCTGTGCCTGTAGCATCTCATCGGCCTTTTCCTTCCTCCGCCGCTCCTCTTCCGCTGCGATTTCTTCAGCTGACTTGACCGGCTGCGTATTTTGCTGTTTCATGCGCTGGGCTTTCGAGATGAATTTGGGCGCGAGCATAGGTTTCTTAGGCTCGTCATCGGAGCTGCTGTCCTCCTCCTCTGAGCTCTCATCTTCTTCATCCTCACTGCTACCCTCGTCGTCTTTTCCATCCTCCTCCTCAGATTCCGAAGCAGTTTCGAAGCCTTCTAAATCTGCCTCATCGGGCTGCTTGCGCGTGGAGATTTCAGGAACGGTAGATTTTTGTTGGTCTGCTTTGCTCAGATCGATCGCAAGTTTCTTTTGTGTCGGGAATGTCGAGGCCTTTGGCGCGGGCGCTGAGGGTTTCGGCACTTCTGTCGCGTCGTCCTCCTCCTCCTCTTCAGACTCGAACTCGTCTTCTTCGTCTTCCACTTCTGCCTTTCCTGGTCTGTAGCGGAAGTCCTTGACCCTGTTTTTGGTCATGCGACTCGGCATTGGAGGCATCTTGGGCGATGATTGTTCCGTAACAGATATGATGCTTGTCGGAATGTGTCGCTCGTCGCGGATGTTGGTGTGATTGGTGTCGCAAATGTCCAGATTGAAGCTCCGCTATCACATGCGCGATCGCAAAAAGCACGGACGACTTCGACCCTTCAAAAGTTAAGAAAAGTGCCAGCCAGAATCGCAAAGCAGCATTCGAGACTTCTTCAAGATATCTCGACATAACACAACAAAATGCCTCACAAACACACGAGAAAGTCGCAAAATGCGAACGAGTAAGACCAACACATTCACACGCAATTTGGAATTTATTTTTCTAACCAACATCCCAGCTTCAACCTCGCACCCACAACTGCCGCCCAACCACTAGCAGCCTACACCAAAACCGGCCGAAAGCAAGACAACATCAAACTCGCCCCCAAGCGCGGAACCGCAAAAGCGAAACCCAAAGCCTCGTCCGCCGACGCGAAACCCAGGAGAAAAGGCAAAGAGGTCATCGAAGGCTATGGTGTCGACGACACCCCGCGCGCCTTCCAGCGCCTCATTAACCAGCAAACCAACAAACGCCACATTTCCGGTCTAGACGAGGGCGAGGACCGCAGAGCGAAAAAGGCAAAGACCTCCAACAACAAACCCGCCAAAGAGAGTGCCGCTGCGAAAGATGCGCCTGAAATGCCGAAGATTCAGCCAGGCGAGCGCATGTCCGATTACAACGCGCGAGTCGATCAGGCGATCAAGATCAGCGGGCTGATCCAGAAGGGCAAAGCGGTGGAAGGGATTAAAGAGAGGCGGACCAAGAAGGAGAAGCAGATGCACAAGCTGTACGCCACCTGGCGGGAAGAAGAAGAGAAGATCAAAGAACAGAGGGAGGAGGCCAGAGAAAAACAAGAAGAGCTGGACGAGGAGAACGCAGCCAAGTACGGCGAGAATGTCAAGCTGCCGGGCGGGAAGCGAGCTAGGGCGATTGGCGAGAGCGACGATAAAGAGGGCGATATTTGGGCTTCGTTGAAGGAGAAGCGCGGGGCGAGACCGAAGTTGAATGATGTGGTGCAGGCGCCGCCGGAGCTGGTGAAGCCCAAGGAGAAGTTCAAGCCTATACGGGGTGCGAGGGTTGATGTTTCGAATGTGCCGAATAAGTCGGGCAGTTTGATGAAGCGGGAGGAGCTTGGTGATGCGAGGAGAGAGGTTATTGAGCGGTACAGGGCTATGATGAAGACTCAGAGGGGAGAGGGACTTTGAGATTTTAAGATACCCAGCTAAAGCAGTGGCATGCATCCAGCAATACTCAATTTCAATTCACACATGACACATTCACATTCACAGTAAAGCTGAGGCAGAATTTTGGTAAAGCCGGTTCATTGGAGAAGTGACTAAGAATTATAAAGCACTGCGAATTGTGCCCAAGCCCAGTTGAACCGCCCGAAAGCAGATTCCCCCAGAGCCAGTGCCTCCCGCAGACTAAAAGGGTACGACTGTGTAAATCGCCCCCATGATCCGATGCCAAAGAGAGTCGAAAAGAAAAGGTAGAACTCCAGAAACTCGCGTGCCACAAGTAATGCACTTCCCATCACCCCCATCATCGCGTTCTAGAGAACGTTGCCGGCAGAAATGTCGAAAGAGTCCACGCGTTGTGGTACGCCTCAAATGCTTCCATTAAAGGAGAGAGCATTTAAGCCATGGAGAGAGTGCAGCCCCTGCGGATCAAAGTCAGTACCTCCCGATAACAGCAAAATGCAACGGTGCATACTCACTCAACAGGGCGAGCCTGAATGGTGCAGCCTCTGCGATCTAAAGTCAGTACCTCCCGGTAGGAGCAAAACGAACCAGTGGGCAAAACCTACTCAACTGGGCGAGCCTGAATGGTGCAGCCCCTGCGATACAAAGTCAGCATCTTCCGGTAACAACAAGTGAAAGAATGGGTATGCTTACTCGACTGGACGAGCGGACACGGTGCATCCTCTGCAATCCGAAGTCAGTACCTCCCGGTAGGAGCAAAACGGAACAATGGGCGAAACCTACTCGATGGGACCACGGGAGATGGTGCAACCCCTGCGATACAAAGTCAGCACCTCCTGATAACAGCAAGACAAGGATGGGTATGCTTACTCAACCGGGCGTGCGGACAAGGTGCATCCCTTTTAGACAAGTTAGTTTTTCGTTCTAACACGATACCACTATGTTGTAATCATATTTTACCTCAACGGGTCTGGCCGAGACGGTGCAGCCCTATTATAAGTTAGCTTTTTGTTCTAATACGATACTACCATGTGATGATCATAACTTACCTCGATGGGTCCAGCGGAGACGTAGGCGAACATGTTGGCGGTTAGTGGGATTGAAAGGTTGGTAACGAGTGTGTAGTAGTTAGATGGATGGCGGTGGAGAGAGAAGAAGATTGTTGGTTGGTGGGTTGACGTGCTGGGTTATGTAGGCGTTCGTATGATTGCGTTAGGTGTGTGGTTTGTTGATGGTTTTGGTTAGGAGAAAGAGCTTGAGATTACTGGTGGCTTGAGATATAGAGGTTGGTGAGTGCTACCCGAGTCTTAGTATTGTGACGCCGAACTGCGATCGGTTGGTTGATCTTTGTGTGGGACCTTAGTATTGTTGAGCAACACAAAGGGAGGGCCATGCATGTGAATCTCGAAGATAGTCGTAGAACTCTGGACCCTAGATCTGATCGACAGCATGATTCTTGATTGGTTGTGCAGTGATTCTTCGTTGATCTAAACAATAGTAGCCAAAGTATTGTGGCTGCTTTCGCGTGGGGCACCTTGAACCGACGGGTCTTCGTGGCACACGCCCATGCTGAAGCATTGTTGTACGGCATCAGCACAGAGGTCTCTCGGGTACACATGAAAGCATGTCCTGGCTGTTGTGGGCGATAAGACTACGCAAAGCCACCGGAACGATGGGCACAACGATGGAGACGATCTTTCAACCAGAAGTTGCAAAGACCCAGCGACGCTCAGTGGTTGCGATTGGAAAGCCAATCGCAATAATACTTAGACTAGGCTTGTCTTCCATCCAGGAGTAGGACTTGCAAACTTGCAACTGAGTGCATCCGATCGTTCGTTGGACGAGGACTGCTCAGCACGGCGGTCCCGCCGTCCCACTCGAGTGTTGGCAAGTACTCAGTCGACTAGCATATAGTCAAGCGAGTGATCGACATGCAAAGCTATGAACAGTACCTACGCTTGATGCCGAAATCTGTACCTGCCTGATATGTGCGTATAATATTGAAAACAATAGATGTTGGTTAATGTTCTGTGCACTCGTATTGTTCTTGGGTAAGTGAAGTCGAGACGGTATATCTTCGGCAGCGCAAACAGCTCAAAAGGGCAAGTCCAGCCAGAGAATCTTGGAGACGTCAGAGCCGCGGACTTCGATCTTCAAATGAATTAGAACCATACCAATCGACACAATATCAATCACCATGGGTAAAGGTACGATCACTGAACTGCTCATATACTATACACATTGCTAACCGATTTACAGGCACCGACAAGTTGTACGTACGTCGTCAAAACACCCGCGATCGAAACCAACACCCACTAACACCCGACTTTCCCAGATCACCCACAGCGAGTGGGCCAGCGAAGATGCCTTTGGCGCATCAGCAGGTTCAAATGCGCGCAAAACCGGCGTAGCAGGTGCAAGCTTCAAGAGATTACCCTTCAACTTCTGCGCGGTATCTCTCCAACCCTTCGAACACCCAGTCTGCACAGCCGAAGGCACCATCTTCGACCTCACAAACATCCTGCCATGGATCAAGAAGCACGGAACAAACCCTGTAGATGGGAAACCTATGAAGAGCGCGGATCTGATCAAGCTGAAGTTTGCGAAGAACGATGATGGCGAGTACGTGGATCCGGTCACGTTCAAGGTCTTCACGGACAACACGCACATCGTCGCTCTCAGGAATACGGGAAATGTCTTTGCTTGGGATACTGTGGAGCGCCTCAATATCAAAGGCAAGAACTGGAAGGATCTGGTTACCGATGAGGACTTTGCCCGGAAAGACATCATCACTCTTCAGGACCCTCAGAACATCGCATCTCGCGACCTGAGCCAATACAAGCACTTGAAGGAAGGCACAAACACCCTCACACCCGAGCAAGAGGCTGAGCGTAATGCGGGAGTCAAGAGCGAAAACCTAGGCTCCGCCGCCAAAATCCTCAAAGCCAAAGACGCCGTCGCCAAACGACGCGAAGAGCGCGAGAAAGCCGCCTCCAACTCCTCCACCCCAGCCGAACAACAAGCCCTCGCAAACGCCCGCAAAGCCACCTCAGACATCTCAAAACACCGCACCACCAAACCAACCCCTTACAATGCCGCGCAATTCACCAGCGGTGCTGCCGCCGCCTCCTTCACCTCCACCGGCCTGACCCCCGCCACCTCCAACGACCGCGCCATCCTCAGCGACGAAGAGTACATGCTGAAACCCAAGCGCGTCAAACACACCGGCTACGTCAGCCTGCGCACAACCCACGGCAGCCTCAATCTCGCCTTATACCCCGAGTTCGCCCCGAAAGCAGTCTGGAACTTCATCACATTGGCCAAAAAGGGCGCGTACAACAACGTCTCCTTCCACCGTAACATCCGCAATTTCATGCTGCAAGGCGGCGATCCCACCAGCACGGGTCGCGGGGGACAGAGTTGCTGGGGCAAACCCTTCGCCGACGAGCTCGAGGGCCCGCTGACGCACGACGGGCGCGGAATCCTGAGCATGGCGAACAAGGGCAAAGACACCAACACGTCGCAGTTCTTCCTCACGTACCGGGCGGTGCCGCATCTCGATCGCAAGCACACGATCTTCGGCCGCGTGATGGAAGGCATGGATACGCTGGCGCGGCTGGAAGCTGTGCCTACAGACGACAAGGACCGGCCGTTGGAGCGGTGCGCGATCGAGGAGGTTGTTATTTTCGTCAATCCTTTCGAGGAGTTTTTGAAGGAGAGGTCTGAGGATGAGGCCAAGGAGGCGAGGCGGGAGGCTTTAAGACGGGAAGGAGGCGCGGAGGATGAGAGAACTACGTGGACGGGCAAGAGGATTCGGGCGGATGGGAAGGTGGAGCAGGGGAGTGATGAGGTTGGCGTCGGGAAGTATCTGCGCAAAGCTGCTGAGCAGGCCCCTGCGAAAGATGCTGTCGAAGACGAGATTGTGGGAGACTGGGAGGAGGCCGCAGCGCCTGAACCGCCGAGCAAGAAGCGGAAGGGCGGCGGGTTTGGGAACTTTGATGCGTGGTGATCAATCACTCATTCGTGGTATGGCCTCATGTATGTATAAAAAGCGATGCCGAGAAGTAATCGGGTATCTATCTATTCCATGTGCTGTTGTCACTGGATATCAAACCTGACCGACATGAATCATTCCATCATCCATCATCCGTCATCCGTCATCCATTACTTTCGTATTACTCAGTTCCTAGGCCTAGTCCTCGACCTCCCACCCCCACCACCAGCACCCCCAGACCCAGCACTATCCCTCACAGTCCCCAAACTCGCCAACCGCGTCCCAACGCTCTCATCCGAATACTCCTTTCCCATGCGCTTCGCCATATTCTTCCTAGCAGCCTCGGTCTCCAGCGTCTCGTACCCAATCTGCGTGCTCGGCAGATCCGTCTCGCGAGAAGCAGCAGGAGCGGGGAGGTCTTCCGGAGAGTCCGAAAACGAGTTTTCTTTGGACCCGACGGTGTCCTGGTGTTGTAGTAATTGCACGTCGTTGGTGCGGTTTCCCAGGCTGCTGCCACTGATGGCGCGGCCTAGTTTGCGGTGCTTGAGGCGTTGGGCTGGGTTTTTGTCGTGCTCTGAGGAGGGGCGACGTTGGTGTTGTTTTTCCATGAGGGAGGCGAGATCGGCGGTCCATTCGGCTTGGGGGCGGAGGGGAGGTTGGGGGGTTGGTAAGGGCGCTGGGGTTTCGTTTTCGGTGTGTGAGGGTATCTCATGCGTAGCTGAGTCGGTTTCGGCAGGGTTCTTCTCGACGCTTTTCTCGACGTCGAGCGAGCCATCTAGGCTGCGGTGTCGCTCGGTTGCCGGCTTTGCTGTATGAGGTTCGGCAGAGGATGGTTTGCGAGGTGAATTGACTGAGAGGTCTTGTAAAGGCACGGCTTTCTCTGGAACATGATCTGCTGGTAAATTGTCGTCGCCGCCCACCTGGTAACCAGTATCATGATCTTCGTCATCGTCGTCGTCTTCGTGCACGAAAGGTCCGGCGTGCGGAGGTGCCTTTGGCTTCGGACTTTCTTTGCGAACCTGCAGCGGCAGTGATGGAGTGGTCTGTCGCTTTCGTGTGTTAGATAAGCGCGACAGGGCTTGGTTGTCTTTTGTTGTCTTCGTATTCATGCTGTTCGATCTCGACAGTGCACCACTCAAGGCAGGGCTAGCCATCGACGTGCGCCCAATGTCGTTGGGATCGAATTTGGGAAGCTCAATCTTGTAGCGGTCCGTGGAGGTCTTGCGTTTCGTCTTGAGGCATGTCCACAGCCAATCGGCGGTGACGACTGGTATTTGGTGCTTTACAGCGTAATACGCTTTCTCTTTCTTCACTGTTGAAGATCCACTGATAAGTATGGAAATCGTTGAGTTCAGGTGCTCCTGATAGGTTGCTCCGGAAAGTTTGACAGCTTCAGCAACCTGTCGATAGTCCACGCCGGTGAAGCCAGTGGTGGACAAGGTCAACTTGGAGAAGCCGATTATGTTCAGGTTCCACAGAGGTCGACTGAGTACATCGATATCGGGGTCTAATACCTGCTTGTAGAGGAGGCAGCGCTCTACCCACCACTCGGTCGCGGTGATAGCTCCAGATGGTGCTGGGTCGACGTGCACTTCTGGAGGCGGTTGCGCATGAGGAACAATGAGGCAGAGTTTCCAGGGATACTCATCAGCTTCAGGTGGTTCCAAGTCTTGCAGCCGCTGGATGACATGCGCTCCGTTTGGCTCCAAGTATTGCACGAGGCGCTCAGCCTTGTCTTTCGCGAAACCTTGCATGGTCACACGCCATCCAGAGAACACTCCTTGCGGTATTGAGTCGGGGTCTTCTGCGGTCTGGACTTCCTGTGCATTGAACGACTTTCTGACTTGCGGCCTTGGCCCTGGCCGGCCCAAACTGAGCTGCGAATTCTCCTCGCCAACAGTCCATTGGTCGGTTTCCGAGGGCGCGGCGACTGTCGTGCTGACATCTACTGCAGAGATGTCTTGCCACATGTCTTGACTGTGGTCTTCAAGCCGCCTACTAGCATGCCGCCTTAGCTTCCTCTTGTTGTTCTCGTTGGCCGCTGAGGGACGCTCCTCAGCTCTCACACGCTTGCCCAGAGTTATTCGAGCGCTCGACTCCTTCCTGTATGCTCCTTTGCCTTGCTCTTCATCCGACATCGTAGGATCGTAGTAACGCGGGTCCAGAGCCATGCCACGCTGCACGCTGTCTTCCAGCCATTTCAACGAGACTGTGTGGATCCTCCAATCTTTCGCAGCCTTGTACTTTGCGCCTTCAGGTGCGGCCGCAAGAAGGTGGGTGACTTGTTTCGTGAGGTCGCCATGGTATTCGGCGCCTTCTTGCATGATGGTAGATGACAGTTCATTTCGCCGGGCTTGGTCCTGAATACCGGTGACGCAGATCTTGAGACCAGCAAGAGTTGGGTAGCGATGTTCCTTCTCGAGGCCTTCGACATCTACGTCGCCGCCGTCCATCCATGCCTCCCGCACTGCGTCTATCCATTTCGGGTCCAGCACAACAATATCTGGTCGCTCTTTGGCGACATATTTATACTTTGGCGTATCAAGGTCGCCGACAATGAGATGAGTGACTTCGCCCGTAAGATCCAGCTTGTGGGTTGCGCCCATCTGCTGGGCAGTGTCGGCGAGTCTGATCTGCTCTACTTGTAAGTTCGCGTCCACGTGGCGCTTTGTCGAAGGAGATGGACCTACGCGAACATCCTGAGGAAGTGAAGTGCTACATAGCACGACGTTGCTGAGCGGCAAAAGGTCTTTGCCTGTGTGGTCAGCCATGAATGATGTGGCTTCAGAGGGCACAGAGCAGAGCTTCGTCGCGTCCAAGTCCAGAGGCGATTGATTACCTGAAAACCGCGAAACGCGAGGTTATCGCGACTCTTATCGATAAGAGATCTACAACCCCAAAACATCGGCACGTGATTGGCTCATCTTGAGCTGAATTCACTTACAATGATATTTCGCGATACTATATATAAATCTAAGAAAGGGATTCCTACTGAGTAGGATATCCTCAGTGGCACCATCAGAGGTGACATTCGAGAAAGACGTCGTCGCATTCATCGTTCAGCTGAAACATCCCACTTTGTCTTCTTCCCCCACCAGAACACACACACGTGCCTTGGATGGTCGCCTTTGTTTGACTCTGGATGAATACCGGTTTGCAGGGAGCATGGACTGGTGAGAGTCCACGCGAGATGCCACGCGAGTCAACAATCATCGCCATGCGCCCAACTCCACTACGACAACTCAACGGCTCGTACACATGCTCATCGGATGACCCGTGGTCACGCATAGACTGTCACTACTGCACACACTACTAGCTGTCAATCTCACCAATGCAAAAAATCGAGGCCGAATTCCACTGAAGGATTCGTCCTGCAGATTTGTTGGCGAACTGCTTACTGTACGGGTCGACCTCCGAGCAGGGGCTCGAACTCGGATCGTCCAGGGCGGGCAGACGTGCAGAACAAAGGCATGCATGTAGTCATACGCCCACAGCCGATACCGCTGGAGCCATGTTTGCCGATCGTCCCGAGCACTCCATCCTCCATGACTCCATGGACCATGCCCCATGGAGATATTGCAAGCGATTGCTACTGGAGCATTTTGCCTTCACTACTGGAGCCACCAGAATGAAGCGCAAATTCTGCTGGCAAGATGACTGAAAAGGTTTTCGGGCCTGCAGCTCCGACTCAGCAGTATACACGCGGTGAGAGGGCGCAGCTCCGACCAAGGATATATGCTCTGCCTCCTCTTTTCTCTGCCAACATTACCTTGTTGCTGCGGGCGGACGAGTGGCAGCTGGCCCAGACACCAACCCAGCCAGAACAACACGCGACAAGTCGTGTGATGCTGCAATCAAATGCCGAGGCTCGCCTCTGCACGTAGCCCTGCACATATATCCGTGGCATCCGCGTGTATACATGTAGACTGTCTGGCATATGCTGGACAACGATGGCGATGTGCTGTAAGCCTGTCACCGACGTCTTCATCATGCAGTTACAGATGCAGATGCAGCGATCAGTGATAGATTTGGAAGAGATGATGCCGCTTATCTACCACGTCCGCACCGGCACCCATGTCTCGGCTCGCTATTCTGGATGACACAATATTGCCCTTCCGCGGTCGAGAACAATAATGTGAGGAGGTTTTCACGGCTGCGAGGCGGAAGCTGTCGGCGGGTGTCTTGAACAACAACCATGCCTCGCTCGTAACTGGCGATGACTCTCCGCCAGCGCCGATTCGCTGCATCGCCTTGGGCTTGGTTTGGCCATGACGAACTTGGCAAAGTGCTTCATCGAGGCCTGAAATGATAAATCATGTTTTAGCGTGTTTCCATCTGCGCTACGACTGTGCACGCTGCCCGCTATCAAACCATCCGAACATGGACGTTTGATGGTATGATGTATGTTGTGTATCGATACGCTCTCTCTCTCCATGCACTCGTCGCTGATGACGACCAGCCTTTTTTTCTCGCCAATCCATTGTTCTAAGTACCTAGGACTTGATCCCACATCAATCGCCCTCCATCAAACACCTACACTCCCCCGATCCCGCATTTCCAATCGTCGTCGACCCGCCATCTCCGCGCGGGTTCAGTAGTAGCGCCAGTGAGAACCTTACGCCGCGCCGTCCTGGTCGATCGCTCAGCCTACTTGGGCGCATTGCGTAGCCTTTCCTCTCGCAAATCTCCACTCTCACCAACCCCAGTTGTTTTTCCTTAGTTATTCGCTGCGCAGGGATCGGATTGGGAGTGGCCTGCCTGCTTACCACCATAGTCAAAACCTGTCTCCTGTTCCTGGCCGGCGAACACAGCCCGTCTTGGACACTCTCTGCTCTTGTATCCCGTCCTGCACCGGCACTTTCTTCTATTATTGTATCTGCGCCTCTTTATATCCAGGTCCTCTGCCACAACCGTGTACCGGTGCTTTGGCCGTCGCAATTCTACGCTGAAACGACTGCTACGCTCCCACCCCGGCACTGCCATTCGGGCAGTAACACACATCCTAGCTGGCGACGCGCACACGACCACTGTAAGTTCCACCACCGCTCTTTTGGCTTACTGTACGCGCTCGTGCATCCCTGCGCTGGCAGGGAAAGACGCCGTGTACGACCTTGCTTCCTGCCAGCAAGACCGTCACGCACGACTCAGTCGATCCTGCATTCTCCTGTCTGTTTCACACTATCTTGTTCTCGAAGCATTTCCCAAGAATTTAATGATCGCCATGATGTCTTCCCATCATCATCATCGCCCAGAGCATTCAAGCTGACGCATCCACCATGGCAGCCGCTGTAGAATACCGCAGCCGCAATCGAGCCCGTATCTTCTACACCCCAACCCCACCATCACCGGCACCGGCACCAGCTCGACCAACAACAGCACCTGAATCGCAACGCCATTCCCGCACACTCTCCAATCTCGACTTCTTCAGACCTCGTCGAACACCAGCCGGCCGCATCCGCATAAAGGCTTTATACGCCGCCCCGACCCCCGATCCGCCCACATACCGAAGCGCTTCGCCGAAGCGTAATTCCATCTTCAATCTGGCGGTCTCCCGAGAATCGGCTAAACGGTTCCTTCGATCCGTTATACAGTCGCCGAACGATTCCTCCCAAAACAAGACGCAAAGGCTGCAGAACAAGAAGAACCGCCAGTCCTGGTCACCCGCAAGTTCCACGCCTAGAACGGTCGATATTGAACCCGACAACATGAGAGCAGCGGTCAGAGGGTCAATCAGTGGCCCGGTCAGCGGCATGGTTATCAGACCAAGGCTGAACAGCGATGTGAGGCACGCCACAAACCGATCTAGCGGAAGTGAGAACAGTTCCATCAGCATGGCCGTATCACCGCAGATGAATGCAAATGGAACACTCGGCAACGGCGTGATTCCGGTAAACATCGAGGAAGAGAAGCCACTCGCGTCAGGAAATGGCGTATCTTTTGGCGTGCATCTAGCTGAGCCAGTGCTGTTCCTTCAAGGATTTGAGAACTCCGAGGCAGTGCCCGGCAACACCGCCATGCTGCGTGGCAGTCTTCATGTCCGAGTGCAGAAAAGTGCAAAGATTAAAGCTATCAGCTTGAGGTTCAGAGGTAAAGCTATCACCAAGTGGCCCGAGGGCATACCTCCGAAAAAGAACGAATTTGAGGAGACCAACATTATCATGAACCACACCTGGCCGTTTTTCAACGCACAATTCGACAGCGCAGAAAACAGCACCGGTGCAGATCACGTTCAGCTTGCCAAAGGACCGGATAGTGCTCCATCGGGTCTGAGCCGATTGGATCCCCTAGGACGAGCAGCGCCAAATATGTCAGTACACAACTTGACATCAAAAGATGCGAAGAGGCTGTCATTGCAAGTCAACCAGTCGAGGAGTTTTGGGAAAGGCGAGAACCCCAATAACGGACCTACGGTGGCCACCAAAGGCTACCGGACGTTCTTACCCGGAGACTACATCTACAACTTCGAGCTACCAATCGACAGCCGGTTACCCGAAACAATAGATGTCGATCTTGGAAGCGTCAAATACGAGCTGGAGGCCACAATCGAGAGATCTGGAGCTTTTCGCGCAAACCTCGCTGGAACGAAGGAAGTCACACTCATCCGAGCACCTAGCGAGGGATCACTAGAGCAAGTCGAGCCAATTGCCATTAGCCGGAACTGGGAAGACCAACTACACTACGACATTGTGATTTCCGGCAAAAGTTTCCCCTTGGGATCTCAAGTCCCTATAGCGTTCAAACTCACGCCACTCGCGAAGGTTCAATGTCATAGGATCAAGGTGTTGGTGACGGAGAATATCGAGTACTTCTGCTCGAACAAGCACGTACACCGCATGGAACCGACAAAGAAGGTCCAACTTTTCGAGAAGCGATCCGACAGCGACCCCACGAGCACATTCCCTGGCAGTACCATGCGGATCACAGCCGGTGGAGGCGTCCCGTACGATGCTCGAGTACGAGCGGCACAAGGCGAAAATGTCACGCCCACAGATCCGACAAACTTGCTGGGCAATCTTCATGGAGACAGCAACATTGGGCCGACCGAGATGGAGTTCAATGTCCAACTGCCGAGTTGTCACACGATGAAGGACAAGGATCGCCACCAACGCTTGCACTGCGACACCACATATGCAAACATTCAGGTGCATCACTGGATTAAGGTTAGTTGAAGATATACTCCAGAGGATGATGAACCCAATACTAACAGACTTCCCAGATCGTCATGCGTCTCTCAAAACCCGACGCCACCGATCCCACAAAACGCCGACACTTCGAGATCTCGATCGACTCGCCTTTCCACATCCTCTCATGCCGCGCCACACAAGCCAACATCTCTCTCCCAGCCTACACCTCACCGGAATCCGGAATCAACGGCACCCACCTCTACGACTGCGGCTGCCCGGGCGCCGCTCGCCGCCGCAACTCCCCAGTCGCGTATCCGGCCATGACCGCCATGAACGCAGCAAACAGCAATATCAACGCGCAGCCTCCCCTGTTGGAGAGACCCACTCTCCCGCGTCCGCCCACCGCACACCTGAGCGGCGGGCAACCCACGGCAAACGCCAGACAACACCCGAGACCAATGCACATCCTCCGCGCCCCTTCGTTCAACCCTCCCGCTTTCGAGGACGAAGCTCCACCGCCGCCACTCATGACGCCTCCTCCCCAGTACGACAGCATTGCTTCTCCCACGAGCGGCCTGTCAGATTACTTCGCACGTTTGAGCGACACGTACGACGACGAAGACAGCGGCGACGAAAGTCATCTCCGCGGCCGCGTCAACATCCCACTTACCCCCGGAGGTCGCGTGCATAGGAGCATGGACATCAGACGGGAATGGGTTCCTGTTGGGCGATGATCCGGCCGGTTTTAACAACAACAGCCATCGAAAATCTAACGAGCTTGAACGACTCATCACGGCCGACCCAAGAACCGGAAGGGAGAGAAAAGGAAAAAGGCAACAAAATCCTCTTTCAAGACGTCGGAAATAGGATTGAGGAGTTTCAGGGAAATCTAGGCGGTATCTTTCATTTGTTGAAATTTCTTTTGTTGAAATTGCATCTACTACCCCCTTGCTGTCTGTCTCTCTCGCGTTCTTCGAGAGACGAGAATGGAGATTTCTTTACGGGCGTTCAACGGCGTTCTTTTTCTCGAGACTGGCTGATACGCTTCTCGGATGAACAGAAATCTACTTCACATAGAATCGGATACCACTTATGTAAAGAAAGACGCGAGGTTGTGGGGGCTCATCGTCCAGCGACTTCGCTTATCTATCTAACCATGATCTACCTCATCTTTTCCTTTTCGATCGACTCACTTGGCTTGCGTCACTCGTCCGACTTCCTCTTCATTCCATCTTTTGTTCTTTTGTTTTCTTCTTTATCCTCCTCTGCCATCCGATTCAATATGGACGGCTTACTGACTAGCGAGCAGTGCACCCTTTTCACCCTGCGAGATGGATCGAAGGACGTCCCGCCGAGCGCACGGTTCAGCTGATAGCCGACTTCACTTCTCACCCGTCCGTCCATTCTTCCAGGCTCCGCAACCTGCAACCTACAACATGGACGCTTCCGGCTCCAATACTGAGACATGGTCTCTCTCTATAAAAGCATCGGCCTTCGATCTTCGGAATTGTACACTGGACACTCCGCACCCACGCCAATGGGTCTCTACCTGCAAAGACCCAACCAAACACCCACTGGGACGACAGTCATAAGTAATACCATCCGCCACCTGACCAACCCCATGACTCACATTTCGATGCTACACTGGATTTCGCTTTACAAATCAGTCTCCGGTATCATGGACCATGCAGAGTATGCTCCACTCTTTGGATCGAAGACAGCGACCCTCAAAGCCATCCTGGACGATTTAAGCATTGAGACTCTCCCCTCATCAAGGCTCCAATCTCTCAAGGTCGTCCTGAACGACGCAGATACTCATACTCCACAAACTATCAACATCCATCGAAATGCTATATTCTCACCAAAAAACCAGACGAAGTGGATCCAATCCGAGTGAAGAGCACATGAAAGTCCAGGCACCACTCCCTCCCGACCCAGCCCGAACATTCACATGTGTCCTCCTACAAACAGCAAGAGCGAACGGCGGAAAAGAAGAAAGGACATGTGAATGTGCTTCTAGGCCCACCATTGGCAACCCACGAGCAAACAGCACCATCACATGAAAAGCAACCCCAAGGAAACCAGAAGAGGAGCAGGTGGAAAGATACTCCCTCCTTGACTCCTCCCACTTGAAACACCTGCAAGTGACTCCAAGGTCCAACACAATATCGATCGATCGATCAACTACCATCGACAATACCAACCAACAATACCAGCCTCCAACAATGTCTACCACCATGACCAACACCTCCTCTCCTCCCTGCCACTTCAACACACTCTCCGGCGAACTACGCAACAGGATCTACTCCTACTTTTTCGCAACCCTCGTCAACCCCACCCACCAAACCACCATCGACATCCGCACCCCCACCGCCCAACTCTCCCGCAACGCCCCCAAAACCCGCTCCGCCTTGGCCCTAACCGCAGTCTCCCACCAATGCCGCGCCGAAACCCTCTCCATCTTCTGGTCGCACCTCTCCCTGCGCATCGTCTCCGGCACCCTGACAGCCTACTCGCAACCCGTCGACAGCGTCCCAGGCGTGCATCCCATGAACCGCGCCCACCACATCAACCAAGACCGCGCCGAGTGCCTGCGCTCGTGGCTGGAGAGCAGCGGCGTCGCGCGTTTCGCCAAATTCCTGAAACCCATGGAGTTGGATTTGGGAGTGTGGGATCCGCAGGTCCACGCCGACGCGCACCAGTTCAGAGTTCTGAGGTTGTTGGGTGGCGATACGCTGGAGTTGACGAGGTGCTTGCAGGGGGTTCTTGGAAGATACAATTATCTGACCAACTCCGGCTCCAGCAACGACGACGACAGCACTGTTTCCACCACCTGGAAGCAGGCCGGCTGCACTCTCCGCTTTAAAGTCCAGGTCGTGCCCTCCACAGCCCTGGGCTCAATCTGCGTCGCAAACGAGCGCAAGCAAGCTCTGGCGTCGATCGCGAAGCTGTGCGAGGGCCGCGCTGCGATAGTTCAAGCTCAGTTCCTCAAGGGGGTTCTGACTCCGCTCGGGCAGAGCACGCTGTTTCAAGACATTGCCATGTGCCGCTCTCTGGCCGAGGTGCTGGTGCACTACATTGTCGAGGAGAAGCACGTGGAGGAGGACGAGGAGAATGTTGACAGTGGCGCGAGCAAGAGCAGCCGCGAGAGGAAGGTTGCTTGCAAGATGGGTCAGCAACAGGGTGGTGCTTGAACACTTGGACAAAGTAGCTTGTGCTTTGAGAGTGAGCTTTGGCGCGGCTGGAGATTGGAGAATATTATTATTACAGTGGTTCTTGGGTTAGAAGCGCCGTCGTGGAGCAGAGGACTTGAGCTTTTGCATTTGGAGAATTCGGCATGCGAATCGCCGTCGCTGCAGTGCTGGCGATGGCGGTCACAAGACCGGGCTTGGTCACCTGAGTCGAGAAGCTCACATATTGTTACTCAGCTTCTTTATCATCGATAAGCAAACAACAGATCGGCATTCAATTGATTCCCTTGAAGCAACACTGTGACATAATTAGGTAGTCCCAGAAACATGTACTGTTTGTGGACGACATGCTTGCATCGACTTGGAACCCAGGCATGGGACCTCGAGATATAAGTTTGAAACACACATTCTTTTTGATCATTCTGCAAACAATTGACAAGACCCGCAAACTCACTGGGAAGATGCAACCCTCCCATCTTCGCTTCCCACACAACGTAAAAATTGAAAGCGCTCGCCGCGTGCCGCAATGCCAGAAGAAGCAGATTACGCCAGCACCGCCAACGCCGCAAGAACTTGGAAACCGAGGCGATCTTTTTGAAAAGGGGAGTCGTTTATCTATACACTAGTTTCGAACGTTCTTAGGCCGTGACAGCGTGCAGCGTTGAGAGGAGGGGTGCGGTTTTTGTGCGTGCGTGACCATCAGAGTTGTTGCGTTCCTAGTAATGTCGCTAAAGGTCTTTTTCCATGCATCCATAAGTAAGGTCGTCGAAGGGTCAAGAAGAAATTTTGGGTCGGCCGACCGAGGAGCGTATCCAGCCAGCCTTTTAGCATTACGCTAGCCCGACATCTGCCTAAGATGCCATGGCACGCGCACCACCACGGCGAGAGTTCTTGGGGCCCTTGGCAGGGACAGTCGACCAGCCATCATCTTCGAGCACCTCGGCGGTGGTCTCGGCCTTGGCGCACTCACCAGCATCACGGGTGACCTCCCTGACAACCTCCTGGGGCTTGGTCTCCTTGTCAGCGACGATATCGCCGTTGGCGTCACCATCAGGTGTGTCGCGCTGGGCCTCCTTCTCGGCGGACTCCTCACGCTTCAGGATGCTGACGTTCTTGTCGCTCTGCTCGCCGTTCTGTCTCCATGGGTTGCTCTTAGGGGGACCGTTCTGCTGGCGAGAGGTACGTCTGGCGCCAGAGGCGGAATCACTGTTGCCGTCCTGCTCGCCTTTCTCGGCGCGCTCCTTCTTTGCGGCGGCGTCCTTGGCAGCCTTCTCCTCCTTGGCCTTCTCATCCGCCTCACGCTTCTCACGGAGGGCGGCCTCACGCTTCTCGGCCATTTCACGGTCACGCTGGGCAGTGTCGGTAGGGCGGGCAGCACCGAAGGGAGATGCCTTTGATTTAGGGGCCTCGGCCGGAGGTGCGTCGGGCTTTTGCTCAGAAACGGTGCGCTTGGTCAAGTTGAGTCTCGGGCGCTCTTTGGGTGCCTGGGCGACTTGAGGAGAAGAGGGAGCAGATGCATCAGGGCTGGCCGCAGCCGGAGCAGGGTCGGCACGCATGTTGTCACGCCACTTGCTGTCCTGGTCGGCAGCGGTGGGAGCACGCTCAACGGGAGCTCTCTCCTGGAACTCCTTACGGGGAGGGCGAGAGCCAGCATCGGATCCACGGCCCTCACCCCAGGTGGGGTTGCCTCTGCCCTCACGGGCGGGAACAGCAGCAGTAGTAGTCGGCGAGAGAGGGCCCTTGCGAGACCAGTCACCGAAGTCGCGGACCTTGCCGTCATCCTGGAAGTAGCCAGGTCTCTTGCCACCGGCCTCGCTGCCTGCATCGGATCTCTCGTCGAAGTTGCCGCGACGCTCGAAGCCCCTCGAGGGCTGGCGACCCTGGCCGGGCAGTTCTGGAAGGGGACCCTTGCGGGACCAGTCGGAGAAGTCGCGGTTGGACTCGAGGCGCTCCTTGGCTGTGAGCGAGTTAGCATAAAGAACATAATCCGAGGTGCCGTCGAGACTTACGAGGCTCAGCGACGCTGACTCTGATGTTGCGGCCCATGAACTGGGACTCGGTGAGGGTGAGTGCCTTCTTCAGGCCATCAACTGTAGCGAACTCGACGTAGCCGAAACCCTTGGGCTTCTGGTCGAGCTTGTCCTCGACAATGCGGACATTGGTGACTTCACAGTCGCCGAGGAAAGATCTGATGTCGCCTTCTGTGACATCGAAGGCGAGATTTCCGAGGTGAGCAGTGTATGGGGGCTTGTCAGGCATGGGAAGCTCCTCGCGAGTAGCGAAGGGACGGTCTAGAATCTTGTTGTCAGTATGCAGCGAGTGATTGGCAGTCCAGAATGCAATATAATCTTACCAAAACCAGCAACACGCTGTCCGGCGCTGCTGCTGCCACCGCCGACGCCGCCAGCAGTGCGCTCCCAGGCAGAGGTGTTCAAGGCCCTGCCCTCCTCTCTGCTGTCGCCGCTCCTCTGAGCATTCCTAGCGCTGTATCCAGAGCCGGCCGAAGGCAGCGGCTGCGCGTCCATCTCGTCAGCCCATGATCCGAGCGCTGCAATTATTGTAAGTTTCCGTCCAGTTGCAATTCGGTTTCGGAGTAGGTGGGGTTTTGCGTACATTGGTCCGCCAGGAAATCGCCGAGCGCCATCTTTTCCATCTTCTTCTTGGGTGCTGCGGAGAACGAGTCAGTCCGTGTTTCTGCAATCGCTGTTTGCGCGAGTGTTGCGCGGTATTCCGTCCATGCTCGCGCTGCTGCTACCCACAGACGCCGTGCCATGCGAAATCGCGCGGTATATGTACCTACCCATGTTTGCGGTTTGGAAGGTAGCCGGGAGCTACGCTTGAGTGGGGAGGCAGGAAAACTGGTTCCTGTCTGTTGGTTGTGGTTGAATAGAGCGCTGGTTGAGTGCGCTCGCGTGTGTGGTCTGCGGTGCGAAGGTTGACATAAAAATATCCAGGTCAACGTCTGGGGTGAGGGCGGCGCGATTTGACGCGGGAGCTGCCGCGAGCCCCACATAAAGTCGTTAAGTCCAACCAAGTGCAAGACGTGAAGGGAGAGGGCAGATGCGATTGACTTTTGCCGCCTTCACTGGATCACTCGTATGGCCTGCCCGACCGGACACCAGACACTGTGAATATGTCCACGTCCGCTAGCAGTGGGACGAAGATCACCGAGGACCCGCTTCTTGCCATACTCGAGCCTGCTCTCAAGGTTGGTGCATTCTCTGGTAAGTCCGATCTGTCCCCTAAATCCAATGCTGGAAGGAGAGACGTAATACGAATGTTGCAATGGGGAGAACATACCGTTTATGAACATGCACGGCTATCTTGAATCAACACAGATAAAGACTAATACGCTCGAACAGGTGGAGCTGGATTTCTCGTTGGTGGCACAGCCGGCATCCTTAAGAGTACTCCCACTCCAAAGCTCTTTGCTCTAGCATCGGCCATACAGTGTAGTGCCCTCGGATCATCCTTCTGGGCCACAAGGGGTGCCGTCCTCAATGCATGGGACACGGGTTATCAAACGCCCGGCGACCGCAGCAAAGCCAGCGGAATCGCAGGTGCTATAAGTGGCGGTATCACTGGAGCCGTTTTCCGAGGCCGTTCAAACATCATCCCCGGAGCTCTTGTGATGGGATTCATTGGCTGGGCTGGCCAAGTGATGAACAACAAATGGGCCGCAACCCCTGCGACGCCAAAGGAAAACAAACCAAAACGGGGGTTCTGGGAGTCTATGACCAGTATAGGCGCCGTGTCCCGTCTCTCGAACGAAGAGTATGCGCAAATGCTGAAGGAGAGGAAGTTCAAGATCGACGTTGAGATTGCTCTCCTGGACGACAAGATTGAAGCCATGAAGAAGAATCAAGCGGCGAGGCCGACTGGAGAGGAGCCTGAGAAATGATGATCATGTCACAATCGGGGCGTCCAACGAGAACAGATCTAGTAGTCGATGTCCCTTTGCCCATTCTTGCGAGGCACACGACTCGACGACCAAGAGTTCCTGGAATTACTCGGCTTGCAGCCACGGCGATGGATGACTCGGGAACAACAGTGCGACTCGGCGACCACACACCTGGGATCTCTTCAACAACTGCTTCCACAACCCCTGTGCGTCGTGGTCAGGACCTGCAATGTCCAGATCTGCACTCACACCTCGCAAGCGCACATTACGGTCTCAATATTCATGAAGCCACGCGACCAATCCATGAATTTCTGCACGACAAGCAGGAGTCATTGTCTTACGGAGATCAAGGTCTGGACCTGTCATACTAGAGGCTCGTAGAGTCTGGACACGCACGTCGAAATGTGTATACTATCAGGTTGATCCAAAAGGATGTGTACGATATACGGGTGGAAGATTATGGTTTCGCGATACAGCCACAACGACCATGTCTGTAAAATACTGTACAATAGTATCTCACTGGTACTGGTTCTTCTTCATTGTGGTGGTACCTGCGACTGGTAGCATCGAGGGTGCAACCTTGGCCAACGAGAAAACATCTTCCGAACCCCCATTCATGGTCGTACAGCTATATCACTGATACTAGAGCTTTTTTGCGATAGTATCTCCTTGTCTCTATATACTGACGGGATGATATAGAGACACAATGGTTTTCCATACTAACACCAACCCTAACCCTATTTGAGCGATTGCCTGCTTTCTAGTCGTCCGTAACTAACTAATCATTAACGATGGTTATTCGATTGTAAATAGATCTGACGTCTAGCTAGATATATAGTAATTTTGGCCACTATATAACACCGAACCCATCCGCGTAGTATCGAGGGTGTTGTGATCAACAGTCACATTTCCAAGAAGTGATGGGGGACTTATTCTCATACCAGCAGCTACCACGGTCAGAACCGAATCGCGTTCCACTGAACCCGATCACATGTCCGATAAATGATGCGGCAAGTGTTCTTGTATCAGCTGCTTTAGTACAATCGAACGGATCCTCATGCCGGTGTCTCACTGACAACCGCGGAATATTGATCCAAGTATCTCAACCAAGCCCTCGCGGTCAGTGGTGTGATCGGGAGCTTTAGCATGTGACAAACAAAGCAGTGCCAGTGAGATAATCCGTGTCATACGACATAAGACCATGTGATCGTGCAATGTATGTGTTAGGTCATGAGCAACGTCACAAGGAATTGCACTGGACGATCGACATCGTAAGGAATATGTCAAAATTGAGTCCATGTCTTCAATATCAAGTCGACCAAGACTGCAATGCTCGCTCTTCTCTCTGCTCCGCAAACGACAGACCGTGCTGTTCTGTGCTATGCCGTGCCGTGCTGTGTTCTATGAGGGGGTATCGTAACCAAAGGAATCCTACTACCATCGCGATTCGTCTTCACCTTCACTATCGCAACCAAAATACCCAAAGAAAAAGGAACTCGCGCGCCGACGAAATCAAACGCAAATGCGCTTGACCGCACAGGACACCGACGCTGCCACTAATGCCTGTAACGATAGTACGCCAACGCGAAAGTGACGACCGCAGCCACCAACGCCAAAGGCAGAATGCGCTTCATCAGCTCCTGCTTGCGCACCTCCTCATCCAACTTGTGAACGATTGAAATGCAACGCTCGAACAGCTCCTGCGCGGCGTGCATGATCTCCTCCCTCTCTTGTGTCGAAACGATCTCTTCACCCTCCGCCAACCTCCTCTTGTACTCGACTTTGATGTCCTCGCCATCCTCATCACCATCGAAAGAGAGGAACGAAAAGCCCGGCATGCCCAGAGGCGTCTTCTCCGCAAGCGCCGGACCGGCGTTTGTATGTGAGGTCCAGAACTCGGGTTGGGCGCCGGCGAGCTGCGACCTGATCCAGCGGCCGCCAGAAAAGATTGCCATGTACATGACCCAAGTGTAGGCGACTAGGATGTGTGGTTTCGCTGCGGCGAGGTCGCGAATCTGGGACTGGATCTCGTTGTCGAGGCCAGAGAAGTTGGATCGATCCAGTTGGGGAAGGTACTGGAGGTCGCGCTTGATGCGAGAAGAGCGCTTCAGGCCGGGTGGTCGTAGGTTGGCGAGCCAGGCTTTGAGCTTGCGTTGGTGGTCCGCCTCTTCATCATGTCCGTTTGTAGCCACCTGATCATCTTGCGATCGTTCAAGGTCGTCGAAGGCCTGCTCGAATGCGAGGTAGATGTGTGCGAAGGCGGCTAGGCCTAGGGCGTAGACTTTGGGCCCGTTTGCGATCGGTGGTAAGGCTAGAGGAAGGCGGTCGATGATGAGGCGGTTGAGCTCGATGTGGTGTTTGCGTGTGACTGTGTTGATCTGGACTGGCAGCTCAGGTATAGCTACAGGCGGAGGTGGTGTCACCGAGGGAGTCGGAAGGAGATCAGTCGCAGTCGTGGCCATGGTATTGGTGTAGTTTGCGTCGGGCGATCGAAACGGTCTTCAGTCCATGAGGGTCCAGGTCTAGGATGCGGCTCGGTGTTGGATTAAACATTTTTGCCGCGGAAGAAAAACGGCGGCATGATCTTCGACGCACGGGATAGACGCATGTGTCGGCATGACTGACACATGCAGTGGCCTGACTGCATCCTGCATCCTGGAAGTCCCTTGATCCATCCTGTGTGGCAATTCGCAAGTTCGGCCGTTCGCCCTGGTGACGTAATTTGAAGATCGGCGCCTGTAAGGGAAGGTTGCACCTAGCGCTGCGTGTCCGGCCCGCTGGCGCCCAACGGCTCGGTCGCGAGCGCCCGGTGTTGATGGCGCTAGCTGTTGCTCAGCAACAGCCTCGCAGATGCGAAACACGAAACACATCCATCGCAATCGCAAAGACATGACCTTCACAACCCGACTCTGACTCTCCGTCAAACCCTCCACCGTTCAAGACATTGCCCCAGACTCTCCACACTCGCTGAAAGCCCATACATCCTTGTAGCAATAATACCCTCGCAGTATTGCCCAACATAGACACAGACAGACAGACTCTGCGCAATAACAACACCAATCGCAACAACATCCCGAAAGACGAGACACATTCCTCGCCGACATTGACCCACTGTCACACCCTTTGGGCTGCTGGCAGCTCTACCCTCCACCACCATGGACACAAGTTACCTGTCCCAACAGGTCACCACTATCATCGAGCGCCTACACAGTTTTTTCGATGAGATTGGCGTGCCCACACACGAGCGCGACTCGCGCGAGTCCGAGGTCAGTACTTGCGACGCACCAGGGTGAGACGATCGCTAACATGACATCAGCTCTTCGCCGCACTTTCAGAGACACTACACAACCAGCTCAACACTGTCGCAAAAGAGAAACATGACCTCACAGAAGAGGCCCGGCGCCTCATCACCACAATCCGCCAGATGGAGCGCGCGATAGACGACACCAAAGCAGAGGACGAGTACGAAGGAGAACAGGACGTCACTTACCCCCTGCTGGCCTGCATACAGACCTTGAAAGAAAAGCACCACACTGTCGCCAAGCTGCACCGCGAACGCTATGAGCAGGTCAGAAAACTGGCCGAAGCCCTCGAGTCGTATGCATCACACCTGGAGCCCTCATTCCTTCTGGTCAAGCTCCCACCCGCGAATCCCAACCCGAAGCTTGCGCCTACGTTCGACTTGGGTCCCAAATACGTCGCATCTCTCGACACCGAATTCTCGCGCGTATACGAGGAGTACAATCGCCGCGTGGCGACCGTAAAGCAGACCGCTGACGACATCATCAACCTCTGGTCAGAACTTGGCACGCCGCAAGCTCAAGTAGATAGTCGCATTGTTCAATTTGCGCGCGAGTCACCGGAGCAGCTGGGACTTCACCAAGAGGATCTCAAACGCCTGACTGCCAAGAAAGACAAGCTCATCTCTGAGAAGTCTGGCAGAGAGCGCAAGCTGAAAGAGCTCAAACTCACAGTCCAGGGTCTCTGGGATCGCCTAGTTGTCGACGAGTCCGAGCGCAAACAGTTCCTGGCTGCCAACAGAGGATGTGGACTTCGACAGATCAACGAGTTCGAGGATGAACTTTCTCGCCTGACAGAGCTCAAGCACCAGAACCTCCACCTTTTCGTCGAAGACGCCAGGTTCAAGCTTCAAGAGCTTTGGGACAGCCTGTACTTTGCCGAGGAGGAGATGCTTGAATTTGCGCCGGCGTTTTCAGACGTCTTCTCGGACGCGCTTCTGTCGGCTCACGAGCAGGAAATCTCCCGTCTGGAAGTGTTGAAAGAGCAGCGTGCGCCGATCCTTGTTGTCATCGACAGACACCGAAGCCTCATTCAGGACCGCGAGGACCTTGAGAAGAGCAGCCAAGACGCCTCTCGTCTAATGGCGAAGGGAGCGAAGGGCGAGAGGCGCGACCCTGGCAAGCTGCTGCGTGAGGAGAAGCAGAGAAAGCGTATCACGAAAGAGCTCCCGAAGGTCGAGGCGGATCTCCGCAAGACGCTCGAGGACTGGGAAGAGGAGTATGGCCGACCCTTCTGCGTCCACGGTCAAAGGTACTTGGACGAACTGAATGCAAGGGCTGCAAAGTCTGCGCCTCCACGAGCCAAAACACCAAGTGCGCTGCCACCCAGTCGTGATGGACAGAAAAGCGCAAGCAGAGCGCCGGCGCCTTCCTCGTCCACGCGCGACAGAGCCAACACGCTACGAGGCCAGCCTCCGGCACGCAGTAAGACTCCTACTCGTAGCAAGACTCCCACCGCCGCGCCTACTACCGCTACCCGTGCCCCACTGTCTGCATCAACATTTGGCCACTCTACATTTGGCCACTCGGTCATGGGCTCCGGTCCTCCTCCTCAATCGCCTCGCCCGGGTCACTCTCGCAGCAATAGTGCGCTACCTAAGCTCACGTCACCTTCGAAGATCCCTGCTGGATCTCGATTGCCAATGGCCAACCTCCACGACGGCAACAACTCGCCTGAGAGGAGACCCAGAACTGCTCACGGACACCAAAAGAATGAAGAGGTCATTCCAAGGCCGAGAACCGCGGCGGGATTCAAGAATGAAGACTTCAGTTCCACGATCCGCGGCCAGGCTGGCCCTCCTCGAGGAGCTACTCCTCAGCTCAAGATGAAGGACTCTTTCAACTTCCCCGAGCCCACCCCTACCCCCTCTCTTCAACACTCGAACCCCTTTGAGCTCGAGCGTAGTTCTAGCGTCCTCCGCCACGTCGCGCCAGAGGATGCTTACCAAGACTCCTCTTACCGCAGCTCATACCTTTCCGCCTCAGTCATGGGCCCTCCTCCTCGGCCCTCATACCTCCGCGCCACGCCATCGATTGACTCCTCCTACATATCATCGATGAGCTCATACTCGCGGCCTCCCAGCAGCCGCCAAGGCTACCCTCTCGCGCCTCCCTCCCGTGCATCAAGTAACAACTCCTCCATCATGAACGGCTCCGGCAGCGAGAACTGGGAAACCTACACCGATGCTTCAGACACGGAAGAATCAGACGCCACGCAAGCATTCTATGCCAGACAGCGCGCCCAACAGCAGCAGCAACAGCAAACACAGCAGCAAAAATTCCGCGGCGGCGCTCCAGTCCTCGTTGGCGGAGGAGGTTCCGTCAAGCGCGCGATGCAAAGTCCTAACCCTAAGGGGGGCATGGGAAAGAAGTCGCGAGAGGTCTTTGACGAGGTAGAAGGCAGCGAGGCGGGATGGACTGACGACGGCGATCTTGGTGAAGTCTACTGAATCCGGTCAGTGGACTGAACCGAACGACCTGTTCACGACTCTCCACGACTCTCCTTTGCTTCTTCTATTCTTGCAGGCTGCCATGAGCGAGGTCTCTGGCACTCGCAATCGCGATTGTATACAAAATCTCGAAGAGGCTTCGTCAACATCAGATGATATCAGACACTGAATGTTGACATTCCCTCGCCGTTGCAACTTCAAAAAAATTGCGAAGATGGTCAAGATCCGCCACAGTCAGGCTTGGATCTTCCTTTTCGATGGGCGCCAATCCGGATTGATTGGAAAAGAAAGCAGCAACAGGCCCATAATAGTAGTATGGGGTTGCTTTTGGATCGTTTTGCATTCGATGACGAGGAATAGGTCCCCTCCAGCGGCCTTTTTTTGCATCACGGCCGCTGTTCAAGTTTTACTTTTCGGTCTTCTTTTCCTCCCTCTTCTTAATCCTTCCTCCTTGCTTTCTTGTCTTTTCGCTTTCTTCTTCTTTCATTTTCTTTACTCGCTTGCTGGCTTTTCGCCTCGCGATGTATACATTATAAAGACTACACAGTTAACAGTACCACGGTTGGGAGGTAATTGGGGTGGTGGCGGTGGTGGCATATCTATGGGCGGGATTGGGTTATGGGATGGTTGTCTCGAAACGCTTTGAACGCGCACCAAATGCAAAATGATTTACACGAATCCTCTTTCACTTTCAACATCGTTTCCTTCATGCATTGTCAGACACGTGTTCGACTGCAGCTGTCCGACTCGCCATGTTTTCGTTGAGATCTCGCTGGAAAGACAGTTGCTATCCATCCTAGTAAGTTAGTTTCGTCCGGCTACTCTACTCCAGAATACTATGGTCGTACGCAAATCGAATATCTGTCACATACTTCTTTCGACGGCACTGAGATTGGTAACTACACTACCTTACATGTAGTAATGCGAGTCGATTTCATAACCTACCTACAGTCCCGCCGAGAGGTGGTAACATCGAGCAACAACCTCACGCGCAAACTTCCCTGAAATGCTACCTTGAGAGTTTTCGAGTCCAATCTAACATGTACGCACCAGTGAGACGATTCGAGCTTGGCGACGCGATAGGCGTTCTTGTGATGGAAGGGTTGTAGAAAATGTCTCCCCTACCGAGCCTACATACTACACATCGTTGAATCTCCATCGGGAGTTCCGTTCAGGTCTCTGTGGACTATTGACTGCGTGATGACCAACTCCGCGGTATAGTTTACAGCCAGCAATCTGAGACATACATAAGAGATAGCAACGAATGACACACCCCTCCCTACCCATGCAATGTATATTTGATTGTCGACCACTGAGGACGAAGATCAGGGTCCTTGATCGTCAAGACACTATACCAGACCCTGCGTGCTGAGCGGTCTCACTACATACCTACCCCCCCTCCTCTCCCCTTACATAACATTCTCGAAGACATAAGTAATGGACAACAAATGATAGGAGATACAAAAAAACGACCAGGACGATCGCCGTTACTCGTAACTCAAACCCTATCTTCTACTGCTGACTAGAACCCTCTTTAAACGCCGATCAGCCCCACGTGACTCGTAAGACGGTCAAAACTTAAGCCACACCGCGGATTTCCCATCCTTGCCTTCTTTCTATCCGTGCCACTGTGCCTCGTTGCTGCTTTTCGCCGATTTCCCATGTTCTTGTCTATCGAATTTCTTCGGTTGCATACGTGCGTTACGCGAGGACCCTGAGGACCCTCCTGCCTTATTCGTTTCGAAGTCTCGACAAAAGGTGGATGATCCACATGTCGTGCGTTGGCAAAATTTGGAGTCTTTTGGAATCGTTTGGGACCCTGTTTCTATTTCGTCTCGGTATAGAGATCTAAAGGAATGATCCGGCCTAATGTTGTTAAGCCGAGATGAGATCTCCGGTTCAAGGTAAGATGAGATGGCATGGGATGGGATGGAATGATAGGTTCGTTCGGTAGCACGTGTTTTGCAGTGGTAGATGGGTTGTTTCACGGATGTCGGCCTAGACTGTCAGGTGTCTTGCGCGCCTCGCACACGAGACTTGTAGTATGCATGTTGTTCATGGTTGGGAACGGAAGGTCACATCCAAGAACTCCAAGAGGAAGGTCATCAATGGGTGATCTCGGAGCTGAAACCGTGTTTGGAGTCGATGGGTTGATCGCTTGTGGTGAGGTGAGCACGTGAGGTGTTCTTCGCTTTGCTTTTGGCGAGAGAGCGAGGGAGAGACAGGGCGTGTGCCTGCGAGCCTGAGTGTCTGTTGTTATTGGGCGTTATCACCATTATCGCATGCTGTCTTGCAGTGTGCGAGCACGTGCGTCTCGTTGCTGTGTTGATTTGCAAGGCGCATGCTTTTTGAAGCGTGTGCTTATGTTTTTCCCCTGGCAACCTTACTGCCTTGCATTGCGTATACATGCATGCAGGGTCTTATGTCAGAGGTAAGGTATATGCTTGCAACGCGGTGGTACGCAACGCGCCTTGCGTATGCGCTTGACTTTGGAGTGTTGCAGGCGAATCCCTCTCAATACGGTCACCTGTTGTGCCGCTCTAGCGTTGCTGTTTCTTTTGGAGCGAGGTTGGGCGCCAAGATAAAGCCGAGGCCGAGTCGGGAAGGTGACCTCGTCTCATCTTAACCTCATCTCGTCCTCAGGGCAGGCAAGTCAAGAATCCAATGTGGATGCTGTGGTCAAGGCGAGGAGCGAAGGCAGATCAGCGCAGAGCCGGCGGTTTGTTGTTCGTGTCGCTTGGGCTTTCGCGTCAGCCCTAGCTTCTGGAAGAAGTATGGAGATTGGAAGGATGGTTTCTCCACAGAGAGGATTTTGAGATGTGATGTGGATGTGGTCCATGTGGAGGATCGGGAGGAGGAGCGGTGTGATGGGATTATTGTTGGGATTATTGCGGATGCGAGATGGTTAGTATACCGACTGATTATTGCAGTGCGCACGTGAGTGGTTAAATGTCGCTGTTGCGGGTAAACTGGAGGTGTGAGCTGGCTGTTGCGGAGCTTTTAACACGTGTATGATTGCCCGTTTGGGCAATTTAACGAGCGTGGTGATGATCGTAGTCCGCAACACGAGGTGGAAAATCAAGTGCGATAAGACGTTCCCGTGACTGTGTGCTGCCCGGCGCATGTATCTTCGCTGGAACATACGTTCTGGTGACCGGGTCAAGGGAGCTATACATGTAGTCGCCCATTTGACCACCAACTGTTTGTCAAGATGCCAAACAGAGTGAAGTCGCCCAGCCTGGCCAAGTGTTTGACTCTCACACCACATGTCAGCGTTTGCACTAACTGGTGCAGCGCGGACAAGCGCACGTGTATTCATCATAAGCGTATCTCTGACCACTCACGAGCTCGGCTTCGTCCCGCGACTGTTGCTCAAAGTACGGTACGGCTGGCGCCTGATCCTGCTGAAGCTCGATTTCAAAGCCGACTTGGCAGTTAGCATCGCGATACCCAGATAAGGGCTCCGATGATGACCACGTTGGTTGCCACTGGGGTGCAGCAGTAGTCTACACAGAGGCTTGGGGTATATTAGAAGGATTCGTCAGGCTCGGAATAGTGACGAAATCCGAATGCAGGCAGGCAGTCCATGATGGCAGGCGAGGATTATCCTATCGACAGGCACAGGAGTCCCGAGTGTGTCGGCGCCGTGAGTCCCGTGATATTAATTCGGGGAGAAGAAGAAACAAACGTGAGACAGCAGCTCGCGTGAGGCTCGGAAGTCCCGAGGTGCAGTGCTGGCGAGACTGCGAGTAGCTCATTTTGGTAGCGGCGTAGCGCAGTCAGCCTCATTATTCTCGACGGCGTTGGACGGGTCGCCTGGCCGGGGCTCGCCGGTGTTTTCTGCAAAAAGCACGGCGTCCCGGGCGTCGGATTAACGTTGATGCCTTTTGCTTTGGGCGCGTTCTAGGGTTCGGCTAGAAAGGCGGTCCGGCGCACAGTGGAGATCCTTTAGGCTGGAAGGAGAAGGAGGGTGTTGTGATCACGGACTTGTCACCTGGTTGCGTCTCGGGATAGAGCAGATAGGGAAGCTGATCTCGCTGTTAGACAGGTCAAGCAGGGGAGAGGGTGAAAGTGGATAGACGGAGAAGATGCGTATTTTGAAAGACCGTGAGGATGCTGCTGAGGAGGGAGAAGAAGAGCGGAGGAGAGCGAGGACAGACCATCGCACGGGATGGTTGGTTGGTGGTTGGCGAGAAGGAGAGGCCCGTTTAGCGTTGATCGGGTCCGCGGGCCTGGCAGTGGTGGACTTCAGTTTCATTTTGGGCTCAGCCCGCTGACACGACGAACGTTGGCACCGCGCACCCTCTTATCGACCAATGATGAGCGAGTCTGCTCGTATCTGCGTTTGCGTAGGCTCTCTTTCCGGATCTCCCCCACGTATCATTGGTATCTCCTTCGTGCTGCGTGCCTGCCTGCGCCTGCCTGCGCCTGCCAGGTGCCAGTCTAACCGCAAAACGAGATTTGTGACTCCCAGCCTGCTGCCCAGTGCCGAGACTGCGTCAGTGCCACAGAGTCTCCGTGTTATCGCCCTGCGGCTCACAAACCTATCACTATCCGTATCAGTATCAGTACCTAGTCTGACGCGTCCGTCGTAGCTTCAAGGTACCGGCTTCATCTTTCCTGGAGCCATCCTGATCGTCCTGTTTTACTCTCTTACAATACCACTTCTCGCCAACCTCTCTACTGCTCTGCTCATCCACCAGCCCACCAGCCCACTCGCGCACAAGCCTTTGAGACAGACCCTGGCCCGGAACCGACCTGACTTTACGAAACCTTCCAACGCTATTACTTCATCACTCGACCGGCCCGTCCGCTAGCATATACGTCAGAGCAACTAATATCCCAGTACTGCGGCTGTCCTTCGGGCTTTGCGCAAACCGCCTCGCAAGCGCTGCAGGAACAGGCCTGTGCAGCATTCTAGAAGGGCAACAAGGCTTGTCTTTTGTCACGAACAGACAAACAGGGACGACGACACGGACGACCCAGCAGCTCCTCTTGCGCAAGGCTTGTCCCATCGCGCTACGGCTTCCGGTAACGGTCGCCCATCGGCATAACCTTGTTGACTAAATCCCTTGGTCTGAGCACTCACACGACCAATGCCATTACTGTACCATGCTCGTCGTTCCTCGATCTTTCAAGTACTCCTCTCCGCCTGCTACCGCGCCGCCGATCGATCACAAACTCAAGCTTCATAACACTATTACTACATCGCGCCACCCCGCACCCTCACTCACGAGTCAACGGTCGCACGCCCTGAGCAGACCATCAACACCTCCACAACCAACAGAGCAAACATCAGAACAAACCATGCGTCCACCAAGCCAGCCCGTCGACGTTCCTTCGCCGGAGAGGCTTCGAGCCTCCGCTTCGAAGACCGTGGGTTACGCGAAAGGCAGAACCGCCAACGCAGGACGGAGGAAGCAGAACATGCCAGACCAGCACCGCCCAGAAGCGCTCTCTCCGTCTGTCGCTGCCCTATTGGCCATGACCACAATCCCACGCCGACCAAGACAGACTCAGCGCAAGTCATCCAGGCAACGGCAAGTCTCCATTGACGAGCTCGTCAATGAATGGAGATGCGACGATAGCCTAGTCAAGAGCTATGAGAGCAGTCCTTTGAGCATACTGTTGGAGAACGCAGACGATGCGGAAGATGCTAGGTCATGCTCCCTCCAGTCAGGTGACAGGTCTTCATATGAACGGTCGAACTCGAGCGACTCCATTCCCTCACTAGAAGGAGATGCGAACTCGCTGTTTTCGTCTGGTAGCCCAGCCACACCAGGCTCCATGTACAGCCGAAAGTCGAGCATGAACCGCAAGTCCAGCATGACCACTCGCAAGGAAACACCAAGATCTCAGCCACCGCGCGAGATCTGCGTCGAAGACCACCCACTGGCACCAATCCCCGACCTAGAAGACGGCATTTTCGACTTTTACCCAGGCCAGAACCTCGCCACACCCTCGAAATCTAAATCATCATTCACATCAAATCTCACAACGTCGCTCCAAGCACTCAAGCTGGCTGCGCTCTCACCATTTACACCGCGCAAAGCATCTTCCGCGCCCAATCTTCGCGCCCGACGCGCCACGAACAAGTCGGAGCGGGCCTTCATCGTCTCTGAGCTCTCTGACGATGTTCTCTGGTCGCATCCCTTCCTGTTCCCTCGCTTCATTCCTGAGATCCGCCCCGAATTCAAGGGAACCCCGACCTCCGTTCAGCGACGCTATTTAAACCCAATTCCTTTGTCATTTGAAGAGCAAGAAGCTCCATTCCAGCAGGCACTGCACGCGCCCTATCTCGCCGAGCAGCAGTCGCACGACGTGCACAATGTGCCGACCATTCAGATGCAGACGTACTCGCGCTCAGGTGGCCGCGGCAGCAAGGGAAGGTCCAGCAAAGTGAGTGCAGACGTTGACGCGGATGGTGCCATAGTCACCGCCGCCGCTGCCGCTGCGATGAGACAGCGAGAACCCAGAGTGAACAGCGACTTCTTGCGTGTTGTAGTTCTGGAGATGAATATGCGCCGAGAGGGCAAGCTGGAGACTGGCAGAGCAAAGATCTGCTTGCCGCCTCGCCAAACTGCCGAGAGTGACGCCGTTGTTCAGGGCAAAGTACCCAGGCGGTGGGTCGGCGAGAGCGCTTCATAGGCAATGCCATTACCTCGATGGTAGCGACCACCAAAGGAGGCTAGCCATCAAGTGTGATAGGAGGGAAGATTCATGAGAAGAGAAGAGGAAAAGAGAGGAAGGCATAAGACCTTCCAACCCTCAGCACCAGCACCACCAAAGAAACAATAAACGACCACAGAAAGCGAGAAACCAAACGATGAGAAAGCATTCACAGCGAGCGAGCGGAAAGCGCAATGATAACGAGACCTATATAATGATATACCACGGATATGACAAACAGAAGCAGATCACACCCTACCTACCTAATCATGGTCATACCCCTCTCCTGTTTTGCCTCATGTTTCGCTCGCCACCCTGAATCTCGCGCTCTGTAACTTGCTATTTGCTAACGCTCGAATTTCGCGCAGCGCAAGAAATGCCGCAGACTCGTATGGCGAAAATCGCTCAGCATCATGCGAACCAGCGAAACTAGGCTGATCGCCGTCGTGCCCCTCTCTCACACGCTCCTCCACTCCACCGGACCGTGATTGCTGGAAACTGAAAACACGTGGGCGGACGGAATGGCTGGCTGGCTTCTGATTGATACACCACTAACTCTTCATATCATGAGGACGCAGGCGTGTTGCAATTCTGAATGATATTCGCCCTCTCGTGATGCGTCTGGAAGAAAGAGGTGAGGTCTTAATTGCTGACCTTTCCCTTGTTCGTCGAAGGAAGAAGGAGCGAAGCTGGCGGAGGCACCACGTGGGAACGTCGAAATTCTGACTTCACGTCCCTTGGTCTCGATCCAGCGCTTTCTCCCTTTCTAACACGAGACGGGCCCAGTGTCTTCGGTGCGAGACTGTTTGTGCGAGAGGTGTGCTGATGCTCTTTGTGGAGTATTGCATGAGCGCTTGACGAGAAGGCAACCAAAGAAAGACGTGCACTGGCCGGTGCTATGCCTCGGGCAGCATTCCCTGAGTCTATACACCGTAGGTGTAGGCTCTTGTTTTTGACTGTTGCAGTATGCGCGGCGATGGTTCGCGATTCGGTTGACATTACAGGTATCATTGTCTGCTGACGCGGGCAAACATCCGCAGACTATGGCACGAACTGGTCGGAGGCTGGTTTGCGATGCGTTCGAGTCGCCCATACGCCTCGTCGGTCACTGTGTCGCGAGGCAACTGTGTTCACTACGACGCAGTCAATATGGTCTTGCTGTACGTGGACATATCTTGCGCAACTGTACTGCTCGATGATGTCTCGAGCCATCAGATCGATCGTACACAACGACCAATTTTGCACCCTGACCAACTATGCCATCTCTTCTCTGTTTCAAGGCCCGGCTCGCTGAAACATCCAATGCAAACATAGAGCCTCACAACCAAGCTCTAAGCCCTCCAACAGTAAGCACCAAGAAGTGGAAGTACATACCTCGTCGCCCAGCCCGCAAGAAAGTACCACAACTCCCCCGATTCCCAGTCCCCCAATCCCACCTCAACCTCCTCGCCGCCCTCTCCCCCCCCCCCC